>VDFB02177988.1:0-15598 GCA_007258455.2 Sequoia sempervirens | reverse complement strand
GCTTAGGGATGAATCTCTTCATGATTTGCTCCCTGGTTGGTGGGATCGGGGGAAGCCAACTTATGGCACTGCTATGTACTCTTTCTCAAAGAGGCTACAGTATGTTAAATACAGTTTGAAAAGATGGAATAGGAAACATTTTGGTAATTTATTCTAGGAAAAATAGATGGCTCAAGATAATCTGGATGTAATCACCAGGCAGATCCTTGATCAAGGCCTCTCAGAGGAACTGAGTTTGTTAGAGGTTGTTGCTTTAAAAAAGCTCGAGGAATGAGAGTTAAGAGAAGAGATCTTTTGGAAATAGAAGTCTCATATTGAATAGCTTCAGGCTGGTGATTGGAACACCTCCTTTTTCCATAACTCTGTCAAGGATCAGAGACAAGGTAATGCTCTTTCTTCTATTTTGCTACCTGATGGGGAAACTTTGTCCTCTTATGCTTCTATTTCTGTTGAATGCATTAGGTATTTCTCTACTCTCTTCACTGAGGAATCTCCTCCTGCAGAGGAGGATGAAGCAAGGATTTTAGATTGTATCTCGAAGATGGTGACTAATGAAATGAATGATTCTTTGCTTGCTCCCATTACCTTGTCCGAGCTTGAGAATGTTGTGTTTCAGATGAAGAAAGGTAAAGCACCTAGACCTGATGGGTTCCCAGTTGAATTTTTTCAGGAATTCTGGGAAGTGATTAAATTGGATCTTTTGGAGGTTGTTCAGGAATCCTTTATGCATAAGCAAATGCTGAAATCCCTAAATGCTACTTTTTTAGCTCTTATTCCTAAGGTGGAGGGAGCTAACTCTTTGGATCGATTTAGGCCTATTGCACTATGTAATGTGGTGTATAAAATTATTACTAAGTTAATTGCGGAAAGGATGAAACCTTGGCTTGAGGATTTAATCTCTGAGGAACAAGGGGGTTTTGTTGCTAGCAGAAAGATCATGGATGGGGTGGTTATTGCGATTGAGGCCATACACTCTATGGAATCCTCAAAGGATAAATCTATGTTTATCAAGCTAGACATGGCCAAAGCTTATGATCGTGTTAAATGGAGCTTTTTGTTTAAGGTTCTTAGAGCTTTCAACTTTGCAGAAGGTTGGATTGATTGGGTTAGAAGCTATGTCACTTCCTCTTCCTTTTCGGTGCTGGTCAATGGTGAACCCACTTGCTTGTTTGGTGCTTCTAGAGGCCTTAGGTAGGGAGATCCCCTGTCCCCTTACTTATTCATCCTTCTTGCGGAGGGCCTGGGCAGACTCATCCGTGCTCAGGTTGCTAGCGGCTTGCTCTAGGGATGGAGTTGGGGAGAAGATATTCCCCCTCAGTCTCATTTGCAGTTTGTCGATGATACTGCCTTGATGGGCAGGGCTAAGGTTGAGGAGGCTCTCAATTGGCACCATGTGTTGGACTGTTACTTGGCGGCTTCTAGGCAACGCATAAATGAGGGCAAGTCCTTCATTTACTTCTTCCACACTCCTAAGGGTATTCAAAGGAGAATTGCTGGTATCCTTCAGTTCCAGATTGGCTCGCTACCTTTTTCCTACCTTGGAATCCCTCTTGCGGTTCGTTCTCTCCCCAAAAAGTTTTGGCTGGAGACTCTTGATAAGTTCAGAAGATTAGTCAGCCATTGGACTTGCAGGTGGCTTTCTTCTGCTAGTAGAGTGACTCTTCTAAAGTCTGTGGTCCAGGCTCTTCTTGTTTATAAGTGCTTTGTTCTCTTTTCCCCTTCAAGTTTTATTAAAGACTTCGAGAAATTGTCTCGTCAGTTTCTGTGGGCTAGTAATCTTCTTCATAGAAAATGGAGTTTGGTGAAGTGGGATGTTGTTTGTAGGCCAAAACAGGAGGGGGGTCTTGGTCTTCGGCGGATAGATTTGAATGGGCAGGCCTTGGATGCTAAGTTGTATTGGCGTTGGTGCTCTCAACAACACGTGTGCTGGGCTAAAATTCTGACCTCCAAATATTTGGGGGTGGTGGACTGTAGTGAGGTTGCAAGATTGAATATGGAGGGGAAAGGCTCAGTGATCTGGGGAACCCTTAAACGTGGTGCCAAGCTAGTTAAACAGGGTCTTTTTTGGATTTGTAATGGGGGTCAAGAGGCTCTCTTTTGGCATGACTCTTGGGATGGACACCCACCCATTGTGTCCTCTCATCCCCACCTCCACGCTTTGTGCCAGTCTTTCGTGGAGGCGGGTTGGAGTCATGTGGCAGATTTCAAATTTCAACATTCTTTGGGTCAGATTTATGTGGCCAGGTGGAAGGACCCCTTGGTTTGGCCACCTGGTGGTATGGTGGAGGATCGTCAAGAGCTTGCTAAGATCTTATCAGGTCATGCCTATAATTCTCTTCATGGGGTTGATGTTCTTGCTTGGGGTCCTGACTTGAAAGGAAAATTTTCGGTTGCCTCTGGCTATCAGGTGTTGGATAAATAGAGTTTCGGAAGCTCCTAGGTTTCTTGGTGGAAGCAGGCTTGGAATAAATTTGCTTGGCCTAAGAGTAATTTTTTCTCTTGGCTCATGGTTCATGGTAAATGTCTTACTTGGGACAACCTATGCAAAAGGGGGTTTCAGGGCCCCTCCATGTGCATTTTGTGCGGTCAACATGAGGAATGCATATCACATCTCTTTTTCCAGTGTTCTTTAGCTAGGACTATCTGGCATCATTGGTGGAATCTTTGGAGCTTACCGTGTTGCCACGTCTCTTCTTTGGAGGATTTTTGGAAAAGATAGGGTTCGTCGCCTGCCATAACCTCTTTTCTTAAAATTGCTTGGAGCATTGGTCCTAGCTTGATTGTTTGGAAAATCTGGTTGGAGTGTAATAGAAGAATTTTTCTTGGTAAAAATTTGATTATGGGGTAACTTTGGCGACGAATTCTTGGCGCTTTGTAGGAGACTTTGACTGTGAAGTGTGATTTGTCGGTGTTGTTTGATCTTGGAGACTTGGGCATTGTAAATTCCCTTGGCCTTGACATTGGGGTCAAGGGTCTTTTGAGCAAAGAGCACCGTAGATGTGGGCGTGAAAGGATCGTTCGCGAGGGCTTTTGGTGCCCACCTGCTCTTGGGGAGCTAAAAATTAATACTGATGGGTCGTCTAGGGGTAATCCTGGGCATGCTGGTGTTGGTGGTATTGGTAGAGATAGCCTTGGGGTGGTGGTTTTCTTCTTTTCCACGTATCATGGTCTGCAAACTAATAATCTTATGGAGGCGAGTGCTATTCTCTTGGCGCTGGAGCGTGCGGTGGCTCTTGGATGGCGGCGGATTGTTTGTGAGGCTGATTCCCAAGTGGTTATTGATATGTTGAATAACCAAAATTTAGAGGATGTGAATTGGCAGTTGGTTGTGGTTGTTAAACAGATTGTTTCTCTGAGTGGTACTTTGGAGTCCATCATTTTCTGCCATATTTCATGGGAATGGAATAGGATGGCTGATGGGCTAGCAAAATGGGTGTCAAAAAAGACTGATTCTTGGTGTGTGGATGATTGGGACAATCTTCTTGAAGATATGGCTCCTGTTCTTGAGGATTGGGTTGCTGAGGATATGCGATGCTTCTTGGGTGTGAATTAATTCTTGTTATTTTTGGCCCCTTGCAGCCTCTTTCTTTTGACTTTGTAATGCTGTGTTGATTCAATAGAGTTTTTACCCTCCCTTTTATTAAAAATAATAATAGTACTATATATATTTATGATAATCCCAAACTAATTACTATAACATAATGTAAATATTAAAAACATAATATGATAGCCATCCAAAAGAACACAAGAAAAAAAACAAAGAATATGAAGAAATTACTTAAAAATTTAAATAAAAAAGTTCTAATAAATTATAACAATGGGAAAATAGTTTAATTGGAAAGGATATAATGGTAAATTAGGCAGGCTGCCAAAATTATTTAAACTAATGGTCTAAAATTGAAAACAATCAAATGAAAAAGAAAAATTAATAAGAGTTCTAACATTAAAAAATCAAAATAATATAAGGTATTATGATGATAGATAAGAGAATAAAATATGCATATTAATATTATTATATTAGAGAAAAAAGTAAGGTTATAATATTAATATAAAGATTGACTTAAGATTCAATTAAAAGAACACATATTAAGTTAAAAGATATATAATAATAATTATGCGAAAATGATGAAAAGTTAAATGAATCAAAAGAACAAAAAGGGAAGAATAAAATTAGGAAATATACACAAAGCTTATGTAGATAGAACTAAAAATGGAATACTATACAAAATAAAGGGTAAAAACATAATAGAGAGAATTAGAGATAAAGGTGACAATTTTTTTAAATGACATAACAAAGAAAGAAAGAAAATCAAAAGGATATAAAAGTTTAAAAAATAACTAGAAAATAAGAATAGAAATAAATCTTATAAAAGAGGGGATAAAATAAAGGATAAATAAAAAATGAATCAAATACAACATGATGACAAAGTGATCTAGAAGATAATATAGAACCAACGAGAAGTCAAAGAATAAGAAAGGAATAATAAGGATGAGAGATTGAAGCCAACACCTGTAGACACTAAAAAATTTCCTAATCAATGTGATACACTCGAATCAGATTTATTAACATCATTTCCTCTTTATCCTTCCTCTTTTCACTTAATTAATTCAATTAACCTAACTAATTAATTAATTTCATCATTTTCATTTAATTAGCCTAATTAATTAAATTGGGTAAATTCACTAACACTTCATCTTATTAAATTAAATACATCAAAATATTTAATTTAATCTCCTAAGTCATCTTATTTAATTAAATAACTCTCTAAGTCATTTAATTAAATATCATTTCACTCCTCCCCTATTTATTAAATCATCTAATTTAATAAATATCTCCTAATTCTTCTAATCCCCTAATTGCATAAATTAAACCTTGTTTAATTAGCAATTAAACTAATTATTCCTCTAATCCAAGGGAATATTCCCATGGAATATTCTTTATCCTTTATGCAAAATTAAAACTTTGTTTTAATTTGTAAAATCATCTTTTTCCTCATCCAAATCGAATATTCTAAGGAATATTCCCTCTCCCCCAATCAACTCACTTAGCTTCAAAAGCAAGTTAACCCTCTTACCTTTCTAGCAAGTTACCTTTGACCTGTGTGATCAGGTCAAAAGTGTGTTTGTTTGACGTAATTGTGAGCCTTTGATTAATCTTCATCTTGTATTCTCATCTGTTGATGACAATCCATGATCCATGCCTCTCATCTCTTTCATCCTGAACTGTTGATTAGGATTTTTGATCTCAACCACCCATTCCTCATTTGCCCTCCTATAAATAGATCACTATTTGGAGACAAATGGATCCATCTTTTATTGCAAATTCATGCTGTTGAATTTATTCACATCCATACTCTCAATTTGCACACATTTAGCTTATTTTTAGTTCATTTTAGTTGCATAAATAGCTTCAAGCTTTCATTAATGGCTTCCATGCATCCATCCTAGTTTGTAAATAAATTAGGGTTTTCATCTTTTAGCATTATTTTAGCTTAATTTAGCTTAGCAATTGCATAATTAAATCATTTATAGCATAAAATCATGGTAACTTAGCTTGCATCATGTTTATTTTGTGCATAATTTAGGTTTTTCATACACCAAACATCATGGTTTCATCAATTCTCTTCTATAGAATCGACTAAAAAAGCTCACTATCACGGGATTGGGAAAGGGTCGTCGATCCACATCAATGCAACACCAATTCCACAACAGGTTAAATTTCAATGGATTAGAGTAGATGTTTTCTTTAAAACTTTCATAAGATTAGCATGTTATGTTTTTTGATAAAATGTTTACTTTCAATTTTGATTGACTGATCTTGTTGAGATTTAAGTATTGGTTGCTTCATTATGCTTTGATTCTTCATGGATCAAGCATGATTTGGCCCATAACCGGTATCCTCACATCGACATTATGGCACTAGAAGGAGGGAAAGCCAATCATTTACTTGTTTTTTGGCTCGAAATCCTTGTTTTTGTTGTTTTGCAGGTTGTAGTGACGCTCAAACCACAAACAGTGACGCTATTTCAATAGTGTCGCCATATAGTGACACCCAAGAAATTTGATATAGCGACACATATTTAATTGGCTGACACTAATTTAAATATAGTGATGCTTATTTAAATTTGAACTATCGTGAAATGAAAATAGCAACGCTCACCCCCAACAGACTGACGCTTTCAAACTTCAAATTGCAACGCACTCATTTACAGCGATGCCCATCAATATAGCAACACAATCATGCTCACTTTCCTTTCTACAGAGCGATTCTCAAATTCACCAGAGCAACGCCCAAATTTTAAATTGTGATGCCATCGTGTATAGCAAGGCTCAACCAGGGTAAGAAACTTTGTGTGTTTTTCAACATGTGACTTAATTTCTTTTGATTATCTGATCACTTATCGATGTCTAACTGTGTTTTCATTGTTAGAATAACAAGGTTTTTCAGGTTTTAAGGCATGGAGCGAAATTGAATTACTTCTCTTCTATCTAAACATTCTATAATTGTAACTAGCTTTTAACGCTTTGGGGCAATTATAATCCAATTTCATGCTTTATTACTTTCAGTTTTTAGGCAATGCACTAGTTTTCCATTGGGTTTAAAATGAACATTCAAAGTTGGCTAAAAATGAACCTTCACATCACATCTTTCAATTGGGCTTAAAATTGAACAAGGCAAACTCATCTTTCAATTGGTGCTCAAAATTAACTCATTATTGCTTTGAAGGATAAAATTGAAAACTATTTGTTTTGTTTCATGATTTTCAACTTTGCTAGTGAATGCATATGCAATTCTCTCGCACCATTTGGTGATCTTGAGAAACAGAAACATTCTCTATCATGTTGCAAAATCACCTCCACACTTCAAATTTGGGTTTAAAATTGAACAACCATGCTAGTGTGAGAAAAGGCATAGTGTGTGCTCTCTCTTTGTGCATGCAAACAAAGATGATCAAACTACAGATGTACTTACTTTCTATTGTTCACCTTTAGATGGCCTACCTTGGTGGGAAAAAGTACTCACCCCAAGGGAACAACCCAAGCAGTAACGAGCATAAGCCAGGCTCTTTTGAACCGCTATATAAATTTGTGATTGCAAGGAAAGTTTGCAATCAACAAGCGTGATGCATGATAGCTCTCCCCAAAAATATTTATGATGTGTAAATCCCTTGTTCTAAGGGCTAGGAGACCTCTTGAGGGATTTTATCATAGTGTCCTCTAAATTGGATGCCCTTATTATGAACCTTTGTGTAGTAGCCAAAAATCCCTAATATTTTTTGATGTCAGGAGGTCGGACCTCTAAAGCCATCCCACGTATTTTTGGTTCTTAGTAGAGGTGAAAAGTTTGTCAAGGGAGATTCATGAGAACTTGAAGCTTGGATGACCCGTAGAAGTGAGTGTCGTGGAGGGGAGCCAGTGCGGTCAAGCTCTAATCATCCACTCTGAATAAAGCAATTGGAGAAATGTAGTGCCCCTCCGTTTTGACCGTCTTTGGATCTTGAGTGAGTTCGTTTGGTTAATTTGAATTATTTTTTTGTGTTCATTATTGTATTGTTGAATTTTCTTTTTGAAATTATGTGATAAACTAATAGTATATCTAGCATTGATTAATCAATTTAATTAAATTAAATTGATTACAAGGTGACTTAGTTAATTGGGGGTAAAATAATAATTAAATGGATGATGAAAGGATGTTATATATATTCAGATTATTAATTTAAACAGTGAGAGTAAAATGCCTACCTATGAAGAAACAAAATTAAGCCCTTAGTCTATAAATCTTAGAAAACCAACTATGATAAATTGGGATTTTAAGCCCTTACTTAATCAAACTATGATAAATTGGGATTTTAAGCCCTTACTTAATCAAACTATGATAAATTGGGATCTTGTAGATATGTATTAGACGGGTAAGTACCATAGTAATCTCATAGGTACCTAACATTAATAATAATAGGTGAATATGGATGAAAATATTGGTAATTTTATTAACACAATTATTGTTATCACATTTAGATCCAACTATAATATCATGGTGAGTTTTAAAGTGAAGTGATAATATTTTAAAAGTGAAGTAATAGTAATTCTTTTAATTTTCCTTATGGTTTTCTATTAATAATTTTGAACTTATCTTGAATCAATAATAACAATTACTCAAGTTAAAGTAAACATCCCAAAAAGAAAAAGGTGATCCCAATAATAAAGGGGTATTAAATAGCCTGTGAAAAATATAATGGTAATTAAATTATCTAGTTCCACATTTGATGATGAAATAAATTTTAATGTGAAATTAATTTTAATATTCAGTCACATTAACATTGATAATATTAACCTTACTCTATTTTGTGGATTTAAAATATTTAGAGGAGAATAATATTCTGTTATCATTAAGCTTAAAGACAACAATATTAATAGTATAAATAAATAAATAAATAAATATATTTTTTTATATTGGTCATATTCAGTTAGAAGTTAGGCTGGCAACCTTGGTTGGTGGTCCTTACTACCTAAGTATGGGTTTGAATTAATGAGGCAAAATCCAGGACATGGGACGATTGTGAGGACATTGAAAATGGTGTAAACTTAAGGAGATTCAAGTAATGCAACTGCCGCACAGCTCATATGCTGCACTTGGAGGAAAGAGATTAAGAAATAAGCTAAGATTGTCAGAAAGAATTAAAGATGGTAGTTTTAACGTGCAAGAAAAGGGGAGGCATGGAGGACGCGCGAAGGAAGTTTAGGTTATCACCGCATGTCTTTGAGTGATTCTAGGAAATAATTGAGATGTTTTTTTTTACCAAGGGGAAAATTTTGAGCTATTATTCTGCAGTCATTGCAGACCAGGAGACTAGATCCCTTTCAGGTACTCTCTACTAAAACATTTCTTGTGCCTTGACTATGATTGCACATTTTGTTTATAAGTCTTCCTAGAATTCTTATCAAGCTGTTTGTTTCAACCCATACTTATGGTCTGATGCACAAAAGATGATCCATGAAGTTGGCAAGGCCCTGTTGCAAAATCAGGAGAGCTTGGAGTACCTGTTGGGTTAATGTGTTTCAAGGTACTTTACATTTTCTTTACGATTAGGGTACAATAATAGGTAAAATTTCTCATTTAAGGATGAAGTTACTTAATTCATCTGATTGACATATGAATAATGGTCAAAATGAATAATTTTCTCATATGGCAATTTTTCCAAACTTGATGGCCTCAATATGTTGATTGTGTGAAGAATGCATGATAGCAGATGTAGTTTTAAGTTGCCGATAACTCTTGTTTTAGTAGAAAGACCATTTTAATAATATACTTTCAAGTTTCACTGGTAAAAAGAAGAAACAAAAATAAATAAATAAATTCATGTTCTGAAAATATAATCTATCCTATGATTATAAATAATCTTTTCATTGAGTTGGGAAGAACTCTTGACAATGATAATTTTCAGTATAATTCTAGGCTATTCAAAATAGGGATCGTCATGGTGAAGATCATGACTGGGGTGTTTGTAGGCTTATCGAACTTGTGTCCAATTATGTGTATGCTTTTAATGACAAGAAGATGAATTTAAAACAGACTTAGATGAATAATAAAACATACAAGTAATGTATGGATTTTACCCACGTTAAGAAGGTCAACCTTGCACTCCTGATGATCAACTATACCTGTAGTGGTGACTGATGTGTGAAGTATGTGCAGCCCTCATCCTCTAGACCTGCCTATCTGCTCGCACCTAGAAGACAAGAAAAGCTTACAATGTTTGGATGTGTTCCTGAGTGCTTCATTGGTTCAAAGATTTTGAGAGTTTCCTTGCAAAATTCATTTTGTGCACATTTCTTTGAGCTATTCTATCAAACAATTCACGTGCCTTGCTGCGGCAGTGCTGAAACTGTGGAGGGTGTATAAATTTAAATAATCTCCCTAATACCATCTGCAGTCTATCACAGCAGTAGCACTTGAGAATAGAAGGTTGTAGGAATTTAAATAACATTCCTGATTCCGTTGGCAACCTGTCACATCTGCAACATTTAAAATTAGAATGTTGTAGAGGTTTAAATAATCTCCCTGTTTTCATTGTCAACCTGTTTCTGTTGCAGCGCTGCTTAATGCATGAGCTTGAAAACAATCTTAGAAAAAATAGTCACCATAAAATAGTGTTACGCCTTCTCTCAAAACCCACTATTTCCTGTGCATATAATCATCCTTTTGTCTGTTGAGTTTGGTCACCGCTTCTTTCTTTTTTCTATATAAGGTAAACTTAATAGAATACACATAATGATATTTTAGGGTTCAGATAGGGAGTGTTGGTGCATAGGATTTATGGTAGGTGCAAAATAAATTTAGAAGTGCCACATGAAGGATGGCTAAGAAAAAATAGGAATAGTTGTTGGAGAAAGCATTTTTCTTAGTTATTCTGAATTGTTTAATTAAATAAATCGATTAGCATTTAATCAACATCCCACTTTAAAGTCTTACAATTCCATTCTTAATGTGAAAGTTAAACCCATGACATCACTGTCTGCGCAGCAAATGGACAGCTATTTTATAGTTGATACATGGATTTAAGAAGATTCAAAATGGCCACATTAAACCAAGCTTATAAATCCGCAATTTGTGGTTTACACTCTCCAGTAATGTGAAGTTAAATATTAATATTGGTAAAAGCATGAGTTATTACGCCAATCTTTTAAGGAAATGTTATTATTATTATTATTATTATTATTATTATTAAATGATGTTTAGATTCACGCCATGTTTAAAAAAAAAAAAAAAACTACTTTAAATGCATTAAGAGTTTATAATGCTGGCTATTTTGAATTAAACTGTGTTAATATATTGATGCTAAAGATTTGTTTAACAATAATTGTGAATATTTATTTAAATAAATGATACTTTCCTTGGTTAAGCTACACTTGCGTTATCCAGCACGTTACACGGGCTAAGTGTTAGCTATGAGGATATTACAGTTGTGAATGAAGACATATGTTAAGTGCTTCCCCTCTGCATAGCACTTGAATGATCTGTAATGTGTGCAAAATTCTTGGGATGAATTTATTGCCGAGCGGATTCACCCATAAAACTTCCCTAACTCACCGAAATCCCACTTTCTCTTTTACGGGGTCATATAAAAAAAAATTATGTATAAGCAAACATACCCACCGTTCCTAAATCCTTTGAAGTCTTTTTCTTTTTAAAAGTAGGAGGGGAAAGGAATTTCACATAAGACAAAATTAGTGGTATAAGATGGCATAAATTTATAAAGAAATTAAGAATGGGGAAATAGTTAAATTAAGTGGACTCTTGTATTAATTTAAGAGAATCTAAAATGTAAACCAAACTCTTTGGTAAATTCATTAATATAGTTAAGAAAATGTTAGTGAAGTTAGTGAGGTTAATAAAAGTGTTAATGTTTACTAACTATTAATAATTTAATAATTAAGGCAATAAAATATTCATAAAATAGTAGTATAATAATATTTGTTGGTATATTAATATTTTTGTTAATAAATTTTAATATTTATATCAATAAATTTCAATTAAATGTGAGTGATTTTTAATTGATTTTTTTTTTTAAATTATAAAATAATTTACTATTCACAAGAGGGATATTAGTAGAGTTATTTATTATATCACCATCTAATGAAGGAATACATTCTACATTAGTCAATTTAAGTGATTGTAGGCAAATAATCAGGAAATTACGTAAGTCAAAAATTGATTCATTTTCTAATTGAAAAGTGCAACGAATGTCTATAAAACTAAGTAGTCTGCTGAATGTCTATAAAACTAAGTAGTCTATAAAAGTTCCTTGTTTGGAATTAATATTGGTCTCAGGAGTTTGTTAAATTGTGTTAAGTGATGAAAATTAAGATAGAGGTTTTAAATGATTCTTATAGTGGGGTACCAATAAGTGGTAGTGACTATTTTAAAGACCTTGTAAAGAATGTGTTATATTTTATGAAATGATTTATTCATATATATATATATATATAGAGGTTACTATAAGAATTCAAAAATTAGATTTAGGTTATCATTAGCATTGAGTATTATTATGTAAATGGTTTAGCATGAAAAGCTAGGGTTTATGTAATAAGTTTTAGGAAAGGGACTTTAATGTTCTCCCATGAATGAATTTGATTTGATTGTTGTTCAATGTGAAATGATTTCTATTCTACAAAGTGATCATGTTCGTGATGAAAGTTATTTAGTCATTTTGTGAGTACTCCTTTTGTGTGATTTCTGATTGAGGAGACTTTATGCATCTACTTTATTTTAGTCATATTTTGGATGAGTTGGGAACCCGTAAATGTTTAAGTCACTCCCTTTTGATAAGTTATGGGTGTAGGTTGTTAGGCTTCCTGAGGCAATGGGAAACCTGTCATGTGTTGCATTTTTAGACCTTTGTGATCCATTGATCGTATTCTTTTTCTTGAGCTCTTATGGGTGTTCCTTGTTCCATGATTTTCCTTGCCTTTGGTTATGACTATGAGTGAGATGGTTCATGCCTCGCACGTGTATTCGTTTTGTGATTTTTATGCTTGGTACACCCTTGTTGTTGTGAGTCTTGTTTCAGAACTGTTTGGGAGAGTTTCCTAAACAAGCAAAGTTGTACTTGTTTGATGTTGTTTTATGTCAGTGTTGAGTTAGCCTTGTCTACTTGAGCTTGTTTGGATGTGGATCCTTTCTTGTCAAATCCATTTTCAACTTCATACCCATTGGGTTTTATGAGGCTCACCCAGTCCTGATAGTGCAGGTGGAATCGAGGCTTGGGTACCTGCAATCCTGCATAAGACCAAGTGTCGAACCAACATATATATATATATATCCAAAACAAACACATCGTGAGAGGAAGTTGCAGTGTAGTAGGGCAATCGCGAGCGAGTGGTGCTACACTATCCCTCTCACCAAGACCATAACAATAAACACATCACGTAATATTAATTATATCATTTGCAACACTAATTGCATCATAACCAATGTCTCATAAAAATCACTAAACAATGCATAACCAATTAATTTACCTTCATCATCGAGATCCAAAGCTAACAATCTAAAAACCACAAACTAGGGTGGAAACATAACACATTAGTACCAGTCATTCAAACTGATCCATTAGCTTGAAACACTACACTTCCATAAAAAACACAACATACTCACACATAGAGAGCACACCTTTTCAAATAAATATCATCATTTACACACAAGACATTCCTCTTAATTCATTATTCAACAAAAAATTTCACTACATATGCAGCAAAGACCTTCTAATCACACCTCTCCAAAATCAACAAAACACAATGTGTGACTTCCCAAGCATAAAATCTCCAATTGATCATTTCATAGTTACTATTTCTATAATTTTAACATACATTCTTTACATACTACAAACTCACATCACCGGGAATCACATTACAAGGCTACACAAGGGTCCATTTGGACACCAGAAAGTAGCATACTAATCCATGATATCAAAACCATGAGCCAAGAGCCAATATCAATCTCACATAATCCATAGCTCACACTCAGTGGCTTGATGGTGTTAGGCCACACACACATGGTGAGACCATCCAAGCAAGACCACAATGACCTACCTCTTGTTGTACAAGGTGGTTAGCCTCCAAGAGATAGTCATCACACATAGGTGGGTAGTGGGTCCTAGCTATAAAACAACCTCACATACCCCCATCCTCAAGGTTCCCTACGTCTGCTTCCTCATATACACTCACCAAGTCTGCCTCATATGTACTTGGAGAGGAATCACAATACAACACACGACCGACCTCAATAATAATAAAGATAAACTAGTTTAGCCACCAAAGTCATAAAATAACCATCAAATAAGATTCAATTTCAACAATAAAGCAAGAAATGCGCGCAATGTCAACACTAAATCAAATGTAACCATGAGGGCTACAAGAGAATAAGGTAACAAAGTGTGGCTAAACCATTACAATCAAACATAAACAAAATGTCAGCCTTCAAGGTCAATTAAAAATCATCAACAATCATATAGGAAGTCCTCAATCTTCAAAATTGCACAATACAACACTGTGTGACTAGATACTAGCCACCAAACGAGGAAGGAGGGAACATCGTCCGGCTATAACAATAGCCCTCATGTGGTGCAGAGTGAGCATGCCATCCACATGACCTAGAGTGTGCTCCTCGGCTACACCCTGCCTCGCATCGTCACACGACATGGTCATACGCCAGCCGGAGAGCCGCGCCTTCGGTCATATGTTGCATGGCAATGTGTTTGTGGCTTTTATGAAGTAGGCACGCATAGACACACCCCGCATAGTGATATCTCGTGGAGAAGGAACATGCAGGTACTCGTCGTCGCCAGAGGTATACATGGAAAGGACATGCCCATATGCTAACCAACCCAAACATTGTCGAAAGCAAACATGAGTATCCCTCTACAAGTGTGTGAGGCCCCATTACACTCATCACACAAGTAGGCTATCATAACATAATTTCATAGTGCACCTTCATGCGTCTATGCATGTGGCATCGTGTCCTTGAGCCCAGCTCACTACCATCAACAACACGACATCATCACCAACACTATATCAAAACATTTTTGAAAGCGAAAAATTTCATTACATGAAAAGAAATTATGCAATTACAAAGTCATTCACATCCTCTAGGGTACGCAGAATGGTCATTACGAATCATAAAATTTTAGCAAATGAAAGCAACTAAACAACCAAGGTTACATAATGATGACATACAATTATTAATGATCAAAAGTGTGGAAAGCATTACATCATTTTATTTCAATTCAATTCACAGTTCAATAGTACAATTGTGGAGCATATTTCCATAGATACAACTCATCATGGGCACAATAATACATTACACAATGCTTCCCTTATACCAACGGGAAGAGTACATCAAGTTCAAGAATGATACATCAATGAAGAGTAAGGTGCAAAGTGAGGAATAAATTACCAACGAAGCTCGAAACTCTCAGATCCACTTGCATCATGAACCCAACTTGGAAACCCAATGGGGTGCATAGCACGTTCCACCTGACCACGTGGACCCTAAGGTCCACCTCCCATGCTAAGATTTGACAAGAAAGATTCCCGTCCTAGTTCATCACACAATCTCTCGGCCTTTTACGACAAGATGTCAGTTTTATTTATGACCTTGTTTATGCTTTGGTAACAATTTTAATTAGTCTTAATTGTTTATTTCATGTTATTTTATTATTGGGTTCAATTGTTAGTTCGTTACAGTGTTGTTGTGCATTTGATTGCGTGTGTTTATGCCATTGTGCAACTTCTAGGAGTAAGTCGATGCAAAGGGGGGGAGGATGTAGTGCCCCTCTGTTTCGACCGTCTTTGGATCTTAAGTGAGTTTGCTTGGTTAATTTGAATTTTTTTGTGTTCATTATTGTACGTTTGAATTCTATTTGAAATTATGTGAAACTAATATTATCTAAGATTGATTAATCAATTCTAATTAAATTAAATTGATTACAAGGTGACTTAGTTAATTGGGGGTAAAATAATAATTAAATGGATGATGAAAAGATGTTATATATATTTGGATTATTAATTTAAAACAAAGGAGAGTAAAAATACCTACCTATGA
>VDFB02177987.1:0-13758 GCA_007258455.2 Sequoia sempervirens | reverse complement strand
GAGCTTGCTGCTCCGAAGAAACAATTTCCGCCTAAAACCAATAACTTGCCTATTGAGGAGAGTCATACACCAGTTGCAGAGCCTAAAAGGAAACCAGTTGCAAGAATTGATGATGCAACTCGGGAGGAATGCAGGAAGAAACAACTTTGTTATTGGTGCAAAGCACCCTACAGCAAGGAGCACGATTGTCCTTTGAGACCGAAGGGCAAAGCCAACCGTGCCATGTGGGTTTACTATGATGATGACGAGTCTGATGATTCAGACCAGCAGGTTGTTTCAGAACATGCAGAGGCAGGGAATGCTTCTACGGAGTTTGGGCCCGATGCCAACTTATCCCCGTTGGTATTATCTGCTAGTGTACGGGATGACTCATTCAGGTTTAGGGGATTAGTGGAAGGACAGCGATGTATTGCCATGCTCGACACTGGAGCCACACACAATTTCATTGACGAGAGCTTCGTCAACAGATGTAGACTCCAGACAGAGGATTTCGCTGGATTCAGAGTTCGGGTGGCAGATGGATATACACTCACTTGCACTCGACGGATTTGTAATCTCACTCTCATGCTGAATGATTATGAGTTGCAGGCAGATTTTTATGTTGTCAACTTAGGAGGGATGGATTTAGTGTTGGGTATGAGATGGCTGCAGGATATCAGTGTGTTCACCCTCAACTTACCTAAAATGGAGATGAGATTTGAGGTCCAGGGAAAGAAATATGTGTTGAGGGGTATTACAGATGGCAGCCTTCGTTCTCTCTCGTTAGTGGGAAGAGCGAGAAGGTAGAGGGGGATTTTGTGCAGACCAGGCATGGTAATGCTCAGTACCCCAGGGGTTCTGAGGCAGTCGTTTGGGATCATCCTAGTGGTTTGGTTCCGTTTGTGACCAATCCATTGTTTGAGACAGATGTTATCTCTACATACGACAATCCGCTCTTTGAGTTGGATATGGGTAACTCACCTGATCCTGGCCTTGAGCAGAGTGATGATAGCGTTTGGGATCCTACTAGTGCACTAGGGTTTCAGACTCAGCTCACGGAGGAGTATCACAGTGTGTATATGGTGCAGAGTGCATATGGCTTCGTGATTGATCCGCAGGTACACACTTTGTTTCAGGTGCACAGTTCTAGCATGCACGTGCTTGATATGTTGGATGATAGTATATCTCGTGTAGTTTTAGGGGGTAAGTGTTGCTTGTTGTTTGACTTGCCTCCTTCTGAGCTTCTTGATCCTATGCCGGACCGCACTGAGGTTAATGTGGAATGGTACTCTTTTCTGCCGACCGGGCTGTGGGACAGATCCTGCTAGGCCGCTAAGAACATTGTCCCACATTGTTCATAACGTGGTGCAAAGGTAGCCGGTATTTGCGCAGATTGCTTGAGGACAAGCAATTTCGTGGAGGCTTTGATTGGCTATGTCCCCGCTGAATGAAGACCGCTTGTCGAGGAGTTAGTTTAATTTCGATCCCTGAGGGTCGGTCGTGGTGCGAGGATCATCGAGGCGCTATCCAAGGTTGGCTAGCTCCGGGCCAGGCAGGTCGCTTGGGCCTTCGCAGAATCTTCCAGAGAGTCTTTTCAGAAAACTTTCTATTTTTAGAAAGTTAGGTCAGACGGAAGCTGCTATTTCGGGCAGGGCACCTGGTGCACTTTATCAGCTCAGATTCGACCCAGTTCAGCAGATGGTTGATTGACGGAGAAATAAGGAGTAATTAATGGGTTATTAAATATTTAATAATTTGACTTTATTATAAAGTCACTTTATTGAAATATTAAAGTATTTAATTAATTGGCTCAATTATAAAGTATTTAATTATACTTTATAATATATTATTATAATGTGACTTAATGAGTATTTAATGCTCATTAAAGTGGACGCCAATTATTTAATCATTTCTCCTAAGTTCAAAAGTGAAAAATAAATCATTTATTTAAATGATTATTTTAATGAAGGATTAGGTCGAACTTTTCAAGAGAGAATATATTACTCTTCACAGGCAAAATCGAACTATCTTGTTTATTATTCAATTTTGTCTTCTGAGCATCTGAGCTTTGGAGTTTGCAAACCCTAGGGTTTCTGGCAAACATCGTTTCTGGAGAACGTAACCTCTTCAGAGATCAGGCATACTGAGGCTGTGAGATACCAGCTGAAGATTGCACTTGGTGATTTCATCCAGAAGTCACAGATTGAGCTTAATCATTTAATCAGACAGAGATTCATCAGTATTCAGCAGAGATTATTCATCTTCCATCAGAGGCGACTTCATTCATTTCCATTCATCTGAGTTCAGGCACGAATTTCAAGAAGCCGTACTTGCATTTATTGCTGCAGACTGGCCGTACCAGCAAGGCCGTACTTCTTTGTCACTGGAGAAACGCCTTGTATCTTTGGATTTTGGCGATTGGAATTGGGGACGCAGGGTTATCTAGAGACTTGTGCATTGGAAATTGAGCCCGAGATTCCTCTTGTTATTTCTGGCCGTACTCTGTCCTTTCTGCTGCAGCCGCCATATTAATTACCAGGTTTTTTCTATTAAAATTTCAGATCATGTTTTCATTATTCAGATTTTC
This sequence comes from Sequoia sempervirens, assembly GCA_007258455.2. Lineage (NCBI taxonomy): Eukaryota > Viridiplantae > Streptophyta > Pinopsida > Cupressales > Cupressaceae > Sequoia > Sequoia sempervirens. The sequence goes on along the minus strand of VDFB02177987.1, from coordinate 11,192 downwards.
ACATTGTAAAAGCTCAAAATAAATAATAGAACAGTACGCCTATGTTTCCTGAGAAGGATCTGAGTCCTTTCATGCAATTTGAATTTGTTTAGAATTTTCTATTAATTTCTTTGAGAAATCGCAATTTTGCTTTTGCCTGTTAAAATTCATCAAAACACAAAAAAAATCCAAAATTTGCAAAAAATCAAACAAAACAATTAGGGTTTCAGTTTGGAGAACCACCAGGGTTCTGACAATATATGGCAGCATTGAGTTTTATCTTAGAGAGCATTTATCATATGCTGGCTGACACATACGATGAGGGCATTGTTGGTGATAAATAAAAGCAAGTGATCATGTATTTGATAGAGCCGAGCCCCTTTATAAGGCTGCCCAACGTTGGGATTTAAAATAAAATAAACTTAAAATAATGAAGAGTGAGTCCGACCTCTTGTGAATAGTCACTTCCCTTAATGGAAAATAAACTTAAGTTAATTACAAACAAGGCCAACCTCTTTTGTGAAGTGACACATTCCTTCGAAGAGGCATATTGTGTGATATAAAAGGGTGATGCAAGGAGGTTAAATGTGCAAGTAAAAAATGCAATATCATTCTATTATTTAAGCAGAAGTATTTATGAAGATTGTAGAAGATTTTTATCAGATATAAGAAAGATATAAGAGCGGTGTATAGTGCAGTTGTGTGCAGATCTGAAGGTGTTATTATCAGATCTTATGAGCAGATTAAAGTGCAGACTTAAAGCAAATTAAAGTGCAGATGTATGAGGTAAATTTGTGCAGATATATGAGCATATTTATGTAAAGAAAATTAGAGCAGATCTTAAGACAGAATAGAAAGAAAATCATTGCCATGTATGTGATCCATTAAATGTGAAAGAAGAGTATGCATCATTTGAATCAAATTTGTGAAGGAAGGAAAATGTATGTGTGCAGATCTGATTTGCAAAGGAAAGACTAACATTATTCAGAATAAGAAGTTGTGATCAGATTTGTATGCAGAAGTAAACTATAACATCCATTGAAGAATTTGGAAGTTGGTGCCTATCAAGAAGAGATTGGTGTCTCTTGCTGAGTTGGTGCTTAGTTGTGGGGATTGATATCTCCAATGGGTTGGTGCCTACAAATTTTGTAAGTGGGGATCGGTGTCTCTAGTGGGTTGGTTCCTACAAAAGAAGTTTGTAAGAGAAGTAGGTTAGAGCCTAAGAAGAAGATCTATATATATATATATATAAGAAATAAATTTACGTGGTTTTCTCCTGCAAGGGTTTCCATGTAAAATCATGTGTTCTTCCTGTGTTCTTAATTGCTAGATCTTGCATGTGTGGATGATTAAGTTTTAAAGTATTACTGTTGCGGTTCATTAAGTTTTGAAAAGTAAAAGGTTGTTGTTATACTGATTCACCTCCCCACCCCCTCTCAGTATAACTATGTGCTCATCACCCTTCTCATGAGTACCAATGGGATGATCTTTCTCTTTATTATCATGGAAATTTGGGGGCTGAACTTGTGGTTGTATCTGTGGATGAACTTGCACTTGTGGTTGATCTACAATCTCCTCTTGTTTGAACACATCACTCCCATTTGTGATGTCTTCTAGTGGAACATACTCCTTGACTGATATGCCTTGTTCTTGTAAATTTTCCATTACCTTTGCATTGAAGATCACATCTCACTTTGCGTGACTTCTTGGTAACTAGATCCCACAACCTATAACCATATTTTTCATCTCCATATCCAACAAAGATACACCTTTTAAACTTCGCATCAAGCTTTGTTCTTTTTTTTTGTGGGATATGAACAAAAACTTCACACCCAAACACTCATAGATGATCATAAGAAGTCTTCTTACCCAACCACTTCTCTTTTGGAACTCCAAAATATAAATGAGAGGATGGTCCTCTATTGATCAAGTACAATGTTGTATTTATAGCCTTAGCTCAAAACTGTTTTCCTAATCCAACATTTGAGAGCATACTACGTGCTATTTAAAAAATGGTTCTATATAATCTTTTTGCTGCAACATTCTTTTGTGGTGTAAGAGGAACTATCTTAATTCTCTTGATGCCATTCTATTCACACTATTCATCAAATTCTTTTGAACAATAATCAACCCCTTTGTCATTTTTTAAACATTTGTTCTTTTGTGGTGTAAGAGGAACTATCTTAATTCTCTTAATGCCATTCTATGCACAATATTCATCAAATTCTTTTGAACAATAATCAACCCCTTTGTCACTTTTTAAACATTTGATCTTACTACTAGTTTAATTTTCTACAAGTTCATTGAAAGTTTTAAACATACCAAAAACTTCAGATTTTCTTTTCATCATATAAACTCAAACCTTCCTAGTGCAATCATCTAAAATGTAACAAAATAATTTGACCCACCAATAGACGCTACCTATGAGGGGCCAAAGATATCTATATGCACTAATTCCAATAGTCGTGACTTCTCATATTCATTGGTAGAGAATCTTGTCCTCTTCTACTTGCCATTTATGCAATGCTTGAATAACTCCAAATCTACAAATTTCAAACTTCAAAGTTGATCCTTCTTGTGCAAGATCTCAAGACCTTTCTTGCTCATGCAACTAAGCCTTTCATGCCAAATTTTTGTTCCACTATCATCAATTATCAGTGTAGCTCCTAGTTGTGTTTGATCCTCTAGAACATACAATTTACCAAATTTGATTCCTCTAGCAATCACCAATGCTCCTTTTGTCCCCTTCCACATACTCGACTCAAATGTAATACTACATCCTTGAGCATCCAATTGCCCACTTGAAATCAGATTTCTTTTGAGCTGAGAGACATGTCTAACATCCTTTAGTAGCTAGTTGTTACCATTTTTCAATTTTAATAAAATATCTCCCTTGCCAATGATATCACAAGGCTCATTATCATCAAGGTAAATTTTGCCAAAGTTGCCAACTTGATAGTTTTTAAATAATTTCTACATGATGTAGCATGAAATGATGCTCTTGAATCAAGTACCCAAATATCTGTCATAAGTTCTCTTGTAGATAAAACAAGAGCACCGACATCTTCTCCATAAAATATATTAGTCTCACTTTCTTTTGGTTAGTCTTCAACCTTCTTGTTTTTCAGTGACCAACAAATTTTCTTCATGTGGCCTTCCTTACCACAATACCAACAGTTGACTTTTCTGCCTCTAGATTTTGATCTTCTACTGGACTTTGATCTTCCCCTATGATTATCCTTTCCTAGTTCTTGTGTTCTCCTTTTCTTTCTAGTTACCAAGGCATCTCCCAATGAGGTACCTTGGTTTTTCCTTCTCCTGTCCTCATTGAGAAGAATTCCAACAACATCATCTAATTTTAACATGCTTCCTTTCTTACCAAATACTAAGTTGCTAACAGCCAAATACTTGGATGGGTGACCTCTCGGGAAGGCCCAGTGCTTCACCTCTGTGAGCATCACCTAGATGCAATGAGTGCTAAGTGGACCATTCATTATCATGAGTGATGGGTTCTTGTGAACCACTACTCATGAAACATGGGTCAATGACTTTGACTCGAACCACATGGTTGAATCCTGATAGCAATATCACAATATGACACGCTGTGGAAAATACCTCCTACTTATCCTCCTCAACTATTGGGTAGAGAACACAACAACAAGATGACCTTGATCTCATCATCCAAATTAACTGACTGATCAAGGTATTGAACTCATTCAAATGATTTCACATTACCGCCTTCCTTCATTTTCAAATTGTACAGTTTATTTATCAGAAATACCTTATTTGATGCAAAGGCCATCTCATGCATGTCTGATAAACAATCCCATAATCCTTTCACTGTTTTCTCTGTTGCAACAATAAACAAGACATTGTTGGATAATGAGAGAATAATTGTAGCCACTGCCTTCCGATCCAATTTGTCTCAATCTTCATCCGACATTCCAATCGTTTTTTTTATTTTCCTTCCAACATGATTGAAAGGTCATTTTGAATTAACAAAGCTTCAAGCTGCAACTTCCACATCCCAAGATTCTGTCCAGAGAATTTCTGAATTCTCCATTTGTCTGCTTCCTTCATACCTTTGGCTCATTGCAGTCTAAAACTGTGAAAAAAAACACACAAGACCCTTCCTATGATGTGTGTAGGATTTGAACATGGAATATGCTCAGTCAATATAAACCTGTAGCAAATTAAACAGAGAGAAAATTCCAAACACAGAGAGAATGAAATTACATGTTTCACCAGTCAATTGGCAACATCCACGAGGAAAGCTGACTCAGGTCTCTCTTGTATTAATTGCAGCGAATACATCAAGTTTTTCAGTGGAGACATGTTATTTTTCACACATTAATATTGAACTCATCAATAAAGACAAGGCAGTTGAAAATAACAGTCGGCTGGAACTGAAGAGATTGACTTCACAACCAAACATAGGGGCTAAAGAAAAAAGCATATTAAATTCTCCTAGCAGGTATGAAATGCTGCAATGTTGCTCAATTTCTCAGTTAAATAACAGAGAAAAGTTTATTCTTTGAATTTAAAGAGGACTGAATATGTTAAACTTCATTATCTCAATGCACTTCCACAGAATAGTGGAATCCTTGTTCTAGATAAACTCTTTATGCAAGGTATAGATGTTTCCACTCTATACTTTGTATATTATTCAAACATCCAGAAATGGAATATACATGCTGTGAATGCTAGAGCAAAACAAGCTTTACCAACACTTGCAATCAAGTATATGATGCCGATACTCATGGTTGCAAGAGATCTCAGCATCCAAGAGAAAGGCCCTTGCACCATGCATTTTTGCAAAATCATCTACACTCTCCTAGCATCTAGAGTACAAATCCTTTGATAGACAAGTCATTCGACCTGTCTTTCCGCTTATTCTGAGTAGAAGGAAAAACAGTGCTTAAACTGTGTGCAATCACTGACAGATGCCCTGTCACCCTCCATCACACCCCCTATCATCAGTAAAATCCTGGAAAATTTTTTCTGTCCCATAAATATGTCCCCCCATCCCCTTGTCCCGGAAACTCAGAGAAACATAGACTTTTATTGATTAATAATATTAACCATTGCTTGTTTGGCTATAAGTTGTCCATAATATCAAGAAAATTTCAAATATGAGCATAAATTCAAACACGATTATAGGTTCAAGAAAAGAGTCCAAGATAGAAAATAGGAAAGGAAGAAGCTGCACATACGAAAGGATGGTAACAAATTGCTTCAATGGTTCCCCTCGGAACTCTGAGTTTCTTTTGTGTTCCAAAAGCCACATAATAGCTCCAATGGCAAGAAAGAATGCAACAGTTGTAAACCACATCTGATATGTAAATGGCTGCAAGAAACCCCAAGGATTTGAATTCAGCTTCTTGACAGGAACTACTACAACCAAGTCAGAAGCTGCATAAGGCTGGGTGAAGTCCACATACATTGATCTTTTCTTCATAATTGAGATGTCCCCAACTGCTGCATCATATTTCTGCAAGATTTCAGCTGTAAATAGCTTTTCTGAATGTTAAAAATATAATTATCAATTTTATGCACGAGCCTATGCTGTCCCAGAAATATATGGAAACTAATGGTGTGGGGAATGAATTATGAAACAAATGTATAAATTGAATAATGAGTTAAACAAGAAGTTTAGATACAAACCTTTGATGCAACCTCTTTCACAAGATCATCATACATGGGAGGTGATTCATCACTTCCATAAACTACAAATTCATAAGGAACAGCATAAGGTAGCATCTTTACTGCAGCAGAAAACACATTAATGCAGTAACCATTCGTTACATTGGAACCTTGTACTATTTTTTCCAATTTTTCAAATCCTCCTTTTCTAAAAGGAACTGCAACCCTAAGCCGCCCACCATTGTTCGGGATTGTCCACCCTTGTGGCACCTGTTTCCTACCACCAGGCCATACGAGATCATAGACTTCTTTATTCAGATTAGTTTTGTTGTGTGAAATTATAACTCCACTCTCAGGAGGAATAACAGATAAGGCAGATATATTTGACCAGTAGCTCACCTTGTGGATCCCTCTCCCGACTATATTAATTATCTCAAAAGTCGAACCAAGCAAGTCACCATTTTTATTCAGTTTGACTGAACCGGTTAAGCCTTTAATGCTAGTCTGTAATAACATTGTGAGTAGCTGTGAACCTCCTTTGAAGACCTTGGGCTCAGCTAACTCTGATTTATTTCCCCTTGCAGTGGATAGCTGAGGATGATCTGTAAAAGAAATATTTCCCCCATTTTTAAAAAAAGCATCAATAGCACAAGCAACTGCCCACACTGTATCATATGCATACAATCCAAACACATTAAGGCCTGCATCAATAGTTCTAGCTTTCTGCAGATTGTTCCATCTTACTGAAAATGAATGTAGCTGATCAGAATTTGGAATATGCTGCCGCATAGAAATGACTCCTTGTAGTGAATTCATTGTATCTGAATCAAGTGAAAGGGAATCCAAAGCAGTGGATAGCCAATCTGTGGCAATCCACACATAGCCATTGCTCAACATTCCAAGCCGGTGTGCTTCAGTGAAAAGCTTCAGGCCAGCATCTGGATTCATATGAACAATGAAAACTCGAGATGCCATCAAAGACAAATCTTTCAAGTTACTGCCCAGATCAGTTTTAGTGATTTCTAGTGGTATTGGATGTTTATGAACAACAATATCAGCTTTATTCCCAAATGCATCACCAAGTGCATTTATTCCATTTCTCCCATAGTCATCATCTACATAAACTGCAACAACCTCTCTCCAGTTAAAGTGACAAATTACAGCAGCAACTGCCATCATCTCAGAGGAATCGCTATATGTAAAGCGAAGAAAATAGGGGTACTGTGGTGAAGAGAGACTTGGATCAGTTGCTCCAAAGGATAAAAGTGGTAATTGAAGTCCATGTGCTATGTGTGAAATAACATGAGCAATCACTGAGGATTCTGGTCCTATAATTGCCACCACATCTTTTGTTGACAACTCAAATGCTGCAATTAGTGATACAAAAAGTAGCAGGAATTAGCCATTGTTATGAGTCCATTTTACAAGAAAGAGAAACGATGAAAATATCTCTGCAATGCACTAACAATGTGAAGTGCAGTAAAAAAACAGAGAATAATGTTAGGTACAGTGCCTGAAATAGAAAACTATGTGTACCCTTTTTATTAGTTGCTAAATACACGTTTGGGGAACAAACAATTCTGATTGCATAGGGGAAGGGTTGTGCTCTTCTCTATTCCATTACCCAGTACACATTTGCCTTACCCAGTACCCGTACTTGCACCCATACCAGGACCAGTAATTTAGGTGTAAACTGAATCACCACTGAAACAGGGTCTAATTAAATTTTTCTTCCTGTATTGCTGAGTTTGTTGAGAATTTAGGGCAAATTGTATTTACTAATTTTAACAGTTTGTAAACTACTCAGTACTTTGTAGGATTAGAGAAAGCTGTTATTCACTTGCTATTTTTAGAGTTCAAACTAGGTCTTTTACTTAGTGAGGCCTTTGGGGCTGTAAATAGAACGCATGATTGTAAAATGAGGGTAAGTTACACAGTTTAGAGATTATTCCTTCTCATATAAAATGAAGATTATTAATGTTGCATGCTTATTATTTTCTGTAGTAAATCTTTCTATATGCTGCATCCATCTTTGTCTGTCTGTCTGATCTGGGTTAATGAGTTAAAAAAGTCATTGTGTTTTTCCTTGACATAAGCTTGGTGTGATTCATCCTCTCTATCTTTCGTTGTTTTAATATTGTTCATAGTGTTGAGTAATAATTTCCAGGAACAGAGTATTGTGTTAGAGATTAATTTGCAGGTTCAGGAAAGTGTCTGCACCAATTTGGTATCAGAGCATCTTAAGATGCTGAGAGTGAGAATTTGTGAGAAGAGTTCTAAATAGCTCAGAGGACAGCTGTGGCTATGGCTATAGATGCAGAGATGAATTGTTTTGATTTTGTAAAGCAGAGGATAATCAAGTTAGAAGGAAAAAACAGACAAAGGAAGAGGCAGAAACAAACAAAAGAAAAGCAAAAAAATTGCAAAAATTGGAGTTTGAGTTAGAGGAATTATGGTGGGCATTGGAGCGTTGTGAGGCAACTAAAAATTGGAAAGCAAAAAAAGTTGTAGCAAAGGCATTGAAGGGTTTTGAGAAAGCAAGAAAAAATGGTGAGAATAACTACTCGCCTTGTGAATAAGAGATATTTTCAGAGAGGGAAAGCATAGAACCTTGGATTAGCCGAGGGTTAGAACTGAACAGGGAAAAAATAAATCCTTTGAGGAGTTGGCAGAAATATTACTGGATGGAAGGCCCTTAAATGCAATTTGGAAAGAGTGTGGGAGAGTGGAGATAGATGAATGGGATGAAGAAAAAGAGAATTAGTAGGATGAAGATGTTGAGCTGTATTACCTCAAATGGGGAGAAATATTGATGATTATACTGGGAGAGGAGAAGAGTTTTAAGACTGCAATGAGGAAGAATGCAGCCTATCACTAGAGGTGGGCCAAGATGTTGCAACTATGGAAGCAATCCACATTAAAGATGAACTTTCAGAGAAAATCATCTTAGAGATGAAAATATTAGAATAGAGTCAATAGACAGAAGGAATGATCAAATCATCTCCAAAGAGCTAAAAGAAAAGTCAAAATAAAGCTTTTGCCCATAGTATTAGAAAGCTTAGAGAAAATCTAGCAGAAAATAAAATCCACCTTTGATAATCTTAATTCTATATCAGAAGTATTTGTTGGTCTGTAAATTTGAAGGATGCGTCTGAGAGAAAGAACTCAAATGTTTAGTTTTAACCGAATCTGTTTAAAAAAAATAAAAAAATTATCAGGAGAAGAATGGTGTATCTTACAAAGTAGCAGGATGGTGCTGCACTATGTTTAACTTAATTAATCAGGGCACATATATAAGTAGGAAGGCCATATTATCTTAAAGCACTTGGAATGTTAGAAAATGATTTCTGCATTTAGAGATGGATACCCTGAGGCCAACTCTTGGAGCTCTAGCAAACATCCTTGGCTACTACACTAAATAAAAAAACTAAACTGATGTTTTATTTCACTTGCCTTAAAGTTTCATCATAAAATTATTAGTTGAGATCTCTAACCTGATATTGTGGTCTTCTAGGACTGAAATGGTAAGGGGATGTAGATCTCTATCCTACTATTGTGGCCTTCTCGGACTGAAATAGTAAGGGGTTGTCATATTTTTGGTAACTAAGAGGTACTGCCAAGGCATTGCAAGTCGTGGCTTGTGCCTTGTACAGAGGTGTTAGACTAATCTTTCTTCTGATTTTGTAAACAATAGCATGTTCGTGGAGAACATCTCAGGTTGAGAACCCAAGGTCCCTTAGAATATCTGGTTCCTCTAAACCCTTCGAGGCTTTAAGGCCATACTATGCTACATTGGTTCTGCAGGCTACAACAGGCTTTAATCTAGAGGTTGGATTTCGGAAAATATTATTGTATTGATGTCTTTTCAAAAAATAGATTTTCCAGTCATAACACTTGCTAACAGAAATTTCATATAAATTTTATCTAAATCATAATATCTGTCTCACGAACACCAAGAATAAGTTCTATACTTATGTTGAAGTCTTAGCATACAGTATTTATAGTTTTTTTACTTTATGAAGTGAAAAGATTTGTCATCTAGAGTCATAAGAAAACTCTTGTCAAATCTTTCATTGCTTCTTGTTCCTCTGGAGGGAGAAATGCAAGATCTGAATTTAAAGCTAAACTGTAATATTTGTCTTCCGTTTGTATTTTATTACAAAACTACAAAAGGTTCCATCATTGAGCCAGTGCCCAACTAGATTAGGCAAAGCATCCTGCCAGGTAGACAGGGATAAAACTATACAGTTCAGAGGGCTAGGGTGATTCCTCCTGGAGTTAAAAGCAGTACCAGGGCAACCAGGGACCCCTGCTGATGGCAACAAGTGCATACTCCTTAATGGAGATTTTCTCCAACCACCAGCTGAGGCTAGAAAGGCCAATAATCACAGGCGTGTATTTGAGCCCTGACTCCTGAGCCTCGCAGCTTAAAACCAACAAATCTACGTGTCAGTAGCTGAAAATACTAATAATTCATACCCACCTAGAATATACCAGAATTTGGGTTTCCACAGTTTCATTTCCTCTGTCTTCTCTTCTTTTTATCTTGGGGCTTGAGATGCTATTTGTTATGGTTAACTGTCATAGAACAAATAAAATCCTGGTAATATCGTCCTAACGTCAGAAGTTTCCTATAATCTGGAATCTATAAGTACAGGTTTCTCCTGAACCAATAACTGTGATATTACCAAACAAAACAATTACTTGTTAAATCTCAATTCCTCAATAATTATGATGTTGCATATCGGCACACAGTTAGCATGACAATATAGTCAAAAACATCTTAGATGACAGTATGGTCAAAACCATCTTAGCTTGCCAATATGGTCAAAACCATCTTAGCATGACAACATTTTTCTAAACATCTCAGATGGTCACGAGTTCATTCCCTTTAACAGGCCAAGTTTATTCATTTGAAATTCTATAGCGAACTCAGCGCTACTGAAACTTAAACATACCTGCCAAAGTAGCTATGAAAGCACTGCAGTTGGAGTCCATCATTGTAAGCACAAGTTGAGTTTCATTAAGCAGAGTTTTGTCATTATTCACATCTTCCACAGCCAATTCAATGGCCTTCTTAGCCACTCCTCCAATAATGGTGTTATAAGACACAATAGCACCCACGTTCACAGTTGCAGGTCTAACTCCATTTTGTGCTGAGCAGAGGCAGGGAAATATCAAAAGGGGTGCACAACCCAACACAAGAAATGACAACCAATTGAGAATCATTGGCAAGAAACATATAAATTTATCCATTCCTGTCAACCCAAAAACTTATTCGGAGAATTAGAAACCCAAAATTGAAGAGTTTTTTATATTATCTCAATACATGCTTCGGCCTGAATCTGTAAATTATTGTAGTACATGGCTAGTGTGGGATGATATAGCTATATAATATTATTTTTTTCTGCCTTTCTGTGAAAAGACAATTTGATATGGAACAATGTAAATGGCATTTTGAAGAGAATAATTAATAAAAGTGCACGGCAGTTTGGACTTCTTTGGGGAGTTTTCTTTTTGTTCAGGAAGTGTAACTGGCAATGTCAATTCCAGGTGGTTTCCTTCTGTTT
>VDFB02177986.1:86770-170753 GCA_007258455.2 Sequoia sempervirens | reverse complement strand
TTACTATTTTTAGTAAGTGTGCAATTACAGGCAATCCTTCAGCATTTTTGAGATTCTGACAATCACACTGCGTCCAGAGCGCATCAGGCTGCTCACGCGCAAAATTTGAACTAAAACAGACAACTTGCTATTTTTAGCAGTCTAGCTTCCGGGGCCGATTTTAGAGTTCAAATGCAGAGTTTTCCTAGCGCATGTCGGCATATCTTTTCTGGGTTTTCCAAGAGCTTCGCAATGGTGTAACATGCAAGTGGAACTGATCACTTTTCGGAAACTTACTATTTTTAGCCAGTGCTTGCATGTTGAAGATTTTTCTGGGTTTTTCTGGGTTTTTCGAGATTCTTCAGGCAGTGTGACATGCAAAATCATCTAATGATCGGTCGGTCACTTTTCAGCCACTTTCTATTTTTAGCAGGTACCACTCAGGCGGCTGCCCAGCACTTCAGAGCCACGAATTGATCGTCATGTAACTGAAACAAGGTCAAACGGAGCTCATTTGAGGAACATGCAGAAAATTAGGGTTTTGAGCTTGAGAGCTAAAAATGAGGAGTCTGACGTCAAAATCTCCAAAACTGAAATATCCATTACGATCAGCATCTTTCAGGAAGTCTGTTGGCAAAATTTGAAGGCAATTGGAGAACTAGCTATTTTTAGTAAGGTGTCCCAGACGCAGGCTATAAATAGAAAGTCAACCTTGGCCGCTAGCACAAACAGGCAAATTCACCAACAACGGGCACGCTGTCCAAATTTCAAATCAAATGGAGTTAAGGAAGTCCCAGAAACCAGCACTTACTATAAATAGTAAGTCACTTCAGAAGTAGCTATAAAAGGCAGGTCGACATCAAATCTCAGCAGGAACAAGTCAAACATGTGATAAGGGATCCTTGGCGCGAATTTCAAGACAAACAGAGTTGCAAAGAATGAGAATCAGATAATTGCTATTTTTAGCAGGTCAAGACAGAGAAATTAGGGTTTCCTAAAATCAAGGGCGGAACACAAAAGTCAGGCAGAAGCGGCGTTTGGTCACGATCAACACCCTTCAGGCAATCAACACGCACAATTTGAAGGCATTCTGAGCAATTGCTATTTTTAGCAGGTTGCTAAAAATAGTAGGAACAGGCAGGCACCTGACACCAGCAGCTTAATCACATCCCGAGAGTCAGCACAAAGCAAAATCAGGCTCTTCAGAGTCAAAAGTTAATCCAAAGCACAAAATCTGGGGAACTTGCTAAAAATAGAAAGTTAGGGCTAGCATGAACGAGTCTCTCCAAATTTGACAAATGGCATAAAATTCATTAAAATTGATAAATTTTCAAGTCTAGCTAGTGAAGAACGCCTTTAAAAGCTGAAGGATGATGAAAATTTTCTAAACATCTTGAATGCGCCCTCAAGCTTGAAGAGTTGACCCTGAAAATTTCTAAGTCATGAAAATTTGAGGCTCCATGGGTAAAATGCGCCCTTGACTAGGAGGAGGCCATGAAGAAATTTTCTAAGTGTGAAAAAAATGGGAGTAGGAGACCCCAGATGCGCCTTACCTTGCATGGATACATGGAAATTCTTCTAAGTACTTCAAACTAGAAGTTCTACCTCTTAAATGCGCCCTTGAGGTTCAAAAGTTGAAAAATTATTCTAAGTCTTTCAAACTTGAGGCTAGATACTCCATTTGCGCCTTGACTTGTGGAGAGGCTGGAAAAGGGTTAGCAAAATATTCTGAGTTATAAAATTGGAAGCTTCAAGGTCAAAATGCGCCCATGTTGCAAGGAGGTCAAAGGGTCAACACGTTTCATCCACTTGCACATGCCAAATGCGCCCAGCAAGGAGTAAAGATGAGAAAATTTTTCTAAGTGTCAAAATTGAAAGTTCACCCCTCCATTTGCGCCCAGGAAGAAGAGAGGGTGATTGAAAATTTTCTAAGGCATTCAAACTTGAAGTAACCCCTCCTATTTGCGCCCCACTTGAAGAATGACATAGCAAAAGTCCTCCAAGGAGTAGAAATTGAATGTTCAGCATGCCAGATGCGCCTAACCTTGAAGATGAGGCAAGAAATTTTGTGAAGGCATTGAAATTGAAAGCTCAGGCTATGATTTGCGCCCTTGCTAGAAGATGGGACTCTAAAATATTCTAAGTGTTCAAAACTGAAAGCAAGACCTCTTATTGGCGCCTGGACTAATGGGAGGAATTTGAAATATTCTAAGTCTTCGAAATTTGAAGAAGACCCCTCAAAATGTGCCTTGACTTGTGAGGAGCTGGAGGAAATTGTCTAAGTATAGTAAATCTGAAGCAAATGCCTCAAATGCGCCCTTGCCAAATGGAAGTCAAGTGAAAATTTCTAAGTGCTAACACTTGATGTAGAGGACCTCATTTGCGCCCAAGGTCATGAGGAGAGTATAAAATATTCTAAGTCGTGGGAATTTGATGCTCAAGGAGTCAAACGCGCCTAAGGTCATGAGAGGAGGTCTTGAAAATTTCCAAGCATTGCAAATTTGAAGGAGACACATTCAAGTGCGCCCTTGAAGAGAAGATGAAGGTGAAAATATTCTAAGTCATGAAACTAGAAGTTCCACCTCTCAAATGCGCCCTTGACTAGTGGAGGGAGTTGGAGGATTTATTAAGTATTTCAAAATTGAAAGCATGACCTCTTGAGTGCGCCTTAGTTGAAGAATTGGTAGAGAGAATTTCAAATGTTCAAAATTAGAAGCTCAGCACCCTGAATGCGCCTTTGACTTGCATAAAGACTTAGAAAATATTCTAAGTATTATAAATTTGAAGTAGGCACACCCATATGCGCCTAAGATGCATGCAAGACATATGATGACAAAGTCAAAGCAAATGCATGCAAAGGAGGAAAAGGACAAAATACGTCCAATTGAAGACAAGAATACATGCATGCATGAAGACAAAGAATCAAGGCGTCCAAAATTTAAGTGGGCCCCATCCCATATGCCTTGACTTTTGAAGGAAGTGTTCTACATTTGAAGTTTGACCCTATGCATGCGCCTTAGCTATTTAAGAAGGCTGTTAAAGAATCTTTAAGTCATGCAAAATTTAAGTGGACCCCCGGTGATATATGCCTTAACTTGTGGAGAGCTAGAGAATGTTCTAAACATAGAAATTTGAAGTCTAACTCCCCAAATGCGCCCTACCTTGAAGAGAAGTGCTTGAAGAATTTTCTAAGTAACAAAATGGAAGCACTACCCATGAATTGCGCCCTAGATGAGAAGGAAGCCAGAAATATTTTCTAAGTGTTTGCAAGTGGTAGGACAAAAGCTTAAATGCGCCCAAGCTAGTGATGAAATGATAGAATATTTTTCTAAGTATAAATATTTAAATTCCACCTCTAGAGGAAAATACACCTAAGTCTAATGGAGGAGATGAAATTTTCAGAGGCATGGATAAAATTGTCGGGGATGAAGTCAAATGGTGCCAGCCGCACAAGGTTGATAAAATTCGAGTCAGAGCGACAGGATACTCACAGGGTTGAAGAAATGAAATAAATTTGATGAGAAATTATTTTTCTAAGGTTCAAAATTCAAGAAAATTAAATGAACCCGTTCATTGTATACCCATGAATTCGACACATTCTGAAGAAAATTTTCTTTTGGGTATTGAAGATTGTCAACGAGAAGCGGATTTTAGTGTCTTCTGCAGTTCGCCAAAGCCTTCAGAATGGAGATTTTTGATGGGCACCAGGTTGATGAATTTCCTAAGGAAAATTTGAGAAATTTTCTAAGGCAAGGAATAAGTGTGTTGTTGAAATAAAATGCCTTGGCGGATGAATTTGAAGTTGAGAGCCTAGATATTGATTTTTGATCAAATTCCTGATGAAAGGATTTTTCTCGAGCCTGGGTTGGATGAAATGTCAGCCGGAAAAGTGAGGAAGATGCGGTTAACACTTTCGAAAGATGATATGTCCTTGAGGATGATGAAATTTGGCTAAGGCATGAAGTTGGCTAGTGAAGGCGATGAACACTTGGAAATTAGAGCGTGAGAATCTTGGTAAGTAAGTTCAATTTATATTATGATGTGTTCTAATGCTCTTCTCCTTGCTTGTTTTGCAGGAGGAACCTCGAGGCTAGAGCGCGATGACTTGAAATGGTGAAGCACGATGATATTACAACCTTCGGAGGAAGATAAAGTTATGAATTTCACATGAAGGAAGAAAAGTTGCAAAAGATGGCTAAGTGTTGGGACTTAGCGACAAAGGAGCATTTTCAAAACTCGAGATGGAGAAAAGAATGGAATCTCGAGCAAATCAAGAGCAGTTGAACTCCAGATTCTATCAAATTTTATTATCTGAGGAGGCGATCTTAGAGAATCTTTTACCCTCCAAGCGATCAACAGAGCGTGAAGATCGAGAACAGTGTGAACGCGTTTTAAAGATGGAATCTTCTAGAAGGATGCTCTACATTATGGCTCATTTATTACCCCACTCCTCTTGATGGCGGTTTTTAGGGCAAATCTTGTTTAGGGCTGAGGTGGCACAATCTGGGCCATCCAGTCAATTGTAATCTGAGCCGTCCGTTGGACTTGGCCAACTATAAAAGGGGGAGTCCCCCTCATTTGTATCTCAGTAGACAGTAGAGAAGATTAGAATAGACATAGAGTAGAGGGACAACTTAGAAGTAGCTTAGTATAGATTGATAGTGTAGTTTGAAGAAGAGGGAAAGTTTTCCCTTTGAAAACTTTGTAAGAAATTGTTGTGAACACTCTCTCAATAAAAGAGTTTTTCATTGATGGTGAATTTCGTCTTTGTTGTGAGTAGCTAGCAAGGTTTCTTCGTCCTTCCGATTCAAATGGTAGCATAAAATAGTAGTATAATTTTCATTCCATGCAAGTAGATGTTAACTGTGGAATGTGGTGTTTGATCTAAGCAACTTCGTCTATCCATACCACTAGTGTATTTGCTGATGGTGAATGCGCCTTGTGTGGTCAACTGGAATGTTTGGGCCTAACTTCAATTACAGTTTGAATGATGGTATGCGTCGTTGTGATGGTATCCTCATGTCAAGTGGTGGTTTGAACATCTTTAGTCATCTCCCTTGAAGATTGCACCGACTCGTGGAAGCTGTCCGATGCGAGGTAAAGCGAAGTCCGGTTAGAAGTTTTCTGAAGTCAAGCTTTATATCCCACGCCTTAGAATAGATTTAGAATCTCTGAACCCTGCAACCCATTTCAATTCAGTACTTTCTGATTAAAATAGGAAACCCGCGCTTCATAGACAAATCTTTCGAGCATTTGAATTCCTTTTCCGCTGCCAAACAATTCCGTAAGTCCCCCTTGAAATACCAGCAAATCACATTGAGCCAACTGAGCCTATTCGCATTGAAAGAACCTTGGAGTTGAACGCACGAACTTTCTTGCAATCTTAGCTTGCGGAATACTTTGATCAAGAGAGAATAGGGAAGCCGTTGGCAACTTTATTCTGCGTTGGTGCGGTCACGAAAAACACATCAACATTTCCTAAGTAAAAGTTTGAAAATTTTTCTAAGGCAAGAAAGGAAAAAGATGTTGAAATATGTCACCTTGGCGGATGAATTTGAAGTTGGGCACCTAGATAAGTTTTGATCAAATTCCTGATGAAAGCATTTTTTTTCTCGAGTCTGAGTTGGATGAAATATCAGAGTGAAGTACGCCCAAGCAGAATACAAGATGGGTTGGAAATTTGGCTAAGGCATGAAGAATTTGAAGATGAAGAGATCACTCAAACCTTAAAGATCAAAGTATGAAAATCAGGTAAGTGAGGTAAATTTATATCAAGAAGTTTTTTGATGTTCTTCGTTCTGTCTGTTTTACAGGATGAACGCCAAGGCTAGAGCACGGGGATTTGAAACGATGAAACAAGTGCTCCAAGATTACATTCTAACCTCGAAGGAGAAAAATCTGCAAGAAATGGCTAAGTGTTGAGACTTAGTATGTGCCCAGCTCAAGTGACAAAGAAGAAATGTTTTCAAAGCTCAAGATGGAGAGAAGAAGGTTGTCCTCAAGCATTTCGGAGTTGAAGAACAACATCAAAGAAGAAAATCATCGTCAAACAAAGGAAAGAAGTTGCAAGCTTGAAGTCCAATCGAAAGAAGAACAATGTGAACATGTTTACAAATGGGAATCTTCTAGAAGATGGTGGCCATTAATTGCTCATTTATTGCCCCACTCCTCTTTGTGGCAGTTTTCAGGGTGAATCTTGTTTAGGGCTAAGGTGGCTCAATCTGGGCCATCCAGTCAATTGTAATCTGAGCCGTCCACTGGACTTGGCCAACTATAAAAGGGGCATCCCCCCTCATTTGTATTTTAGTAGTAGTAGAGCTTAGACATCAGACTAGACAGTAGAGCAGAGACACATTAGTTGTAATATTTTAGCATAGCGTAGTTTGAAGAAGGAAAGTTTTCCTTTGAAAACTTTGTAAGAGATTGTTGCGAAAAACTATTGTAATAAAAGATTTTTCATTGAATGGTGAATTCGTCTTTGTTATGAGTAGCTAGCAAGATTTCTTCATCCCTTCGATTTCAAGTAGCGTAAAGTAGAGTAGTTTTCATTTTCATGCAAGTACTTAGTAATTGTGGAATGTGGTGCTCGATTTGAACAAGAATTCGCTCATCCATACCACTAGCAGGCTCGCTAATGGTGGGTTCGCCCCGTGTGGTCAACTAGATTATTTTTCAAACTTAACTTCGATTGTGATTCACGTGTTCGTATGCATTGTCTTGATGGTGCTTGCATGTTGAATTATAATTTGAACACCTTTCGCTACTCCTCTAAAGATTGCACCAGTTTTGTGGAAGCTATCCGAAGTGAGGCAAAGCAAGGCTCAGTTGAAGTCTGCAAGAATTGATTGCCATGTTCCATTCCTTAGAGTAGATTAGAACCTTCTTACCCCTACACTCATTTTAAATTCAGTTCATTTCCGATTAGAATTAGGAAACTTGTGCTCGCCAAATCATTCGAACCACATGAAACCCTTGATCTTCTATCTGCTATCATCTGTCGAACAATTGTGTAAGTCCCCTTGAAATACTAGCAAAATCACAACGAACCAACTGAGGGTATTCTATTGCATGAAGGAACCTTGGAGTTAAATGCATGATCTATCTCGCAATCTTAGCATGCAGGAAACTTTGTTCAAGAGAGGATAGAGTATCCGTTGGGGAACTTTATTGTGTTGGTGTGGTCGCGAAAATCACATCAATAGGGCTCATCTCTTTTTCTCTAGCAGGCCTTGCCTTCTTTACAACCTTTCATCATGGGCGCATATCATCCCGATATTCGAGTTTCACTTCATCTCCAAATTCTTCTTTCCTTAGCCAAATTTCCATCTTGTACTCTGCTTCTTGTGTACCTTGACTTTGTGCCTTAGAAACTTTATCCGACCTGACGACGCATTTAGAGGGTGTTGTTTGATTCCTCTCTATCTTAGAAAATTTTCCAACCAGCATGATACCCCCTTTTTGCCTTAGCCAAATTTCTCCTTTCCGAGGGCGCATTTTAGAAGACTCCCGCTTCATCATTTGCCTTCAGAAAATTTTTATATCTTCACTCTAGCTTGGAAGAATTTTATTTTTTTTCTCAAACAATTTCATCAAAATCACCTAAGTATCCAGCTCCAACTTTTAGCCAAGGCACTTTATTTCTCTTCTTGCCTCAGAAAAATTTTATTTTGTTTTTCCTTAGAAATTTTTTATTTCCTCTAGAAAATTTCATCAAGCAGGCGCCTAAGTAAAATCTCCACCTTAAAGTCTTTGGCAAGGTGTGGAAAACATTAAAATCACATCCTTGTTGAAAATATCCAATACCCAGAAGAAAATTCCCTTCAGAATGCATCAAATTCATGTGTCTACAAACAAAGGGTTACTTTTTATTTTTTGAATTTTAACCTTCGAAAAATATTTTTCAATCAAATTATTCTTCATTCCTCATCTCTAGGCGTATTTTTCTAGGCCAACTCTCATTTCTCACATAGAAAATTTTCAAACTTCATGTTAGGTGCAAATAGGGGTGAGAGCTTTTACTTTACTTGCCTTAGTTGAATTTTCATGGATTTCCTCTTCAAGGGCACATTTAATCCTTCAAACTTCTAATTTCACACTTAGAAATTTTTTATCTCTCACCTTCAAGTTGGGCGCATTTTAGTGTGCTTGCCTCAAGTTTATAACACTTAGAAAAATTTGCAAGTCCCTTCATTCAAGTTGGGCGCATTTAGCTAGGTCTACCTTCAGCTTCCACACTTAGAAAAATTTCAAACTTCTTCCCCAAAAGGTTGGACGCATTTAGCACCTTGAGCCTTCAATTTGTGACATTTAGAAATTTTTCTAACTTCTCCTCCAAGTCAAGGCGCACATAAGGGCTGGAGCTTTCATTTTTCCATACTTAGAACTTTTCAAATCACTTCAAGCTTGCAAGGGCACATTTGACATGTGCTACTTCTAGTTTCTATGCCTTCGAAAATGTTCTGACTTCAAACTCCAGCTTAGGCGCATTTGACCCTTGAGCTTTCAATTTCACTTCCCTTAGAAAATTTTAAGCCCTCTTTCAAGTTTGGGCACATTTTCTCCCTCAAGCTTTCATTTTCACAGACTTAGAAAATTTTCATGGCTTGTCTTCAGTCTTTGGGTGCATTTGGGGTGTTGTGGTTTCAATTTCCATGCCTTAGAATTTTTTCCAAGCTCTCCATGCAAGTTGGGCGCATTTAGCTAGGCCTACTTCAAGTTTCAAACACTTAAACATTTTCTCCCCTAGCCTTCTTAGCTCTTGGGCGCATTTGGCTAGCTGAGCTTCCAATTTTCAACACTTAGTCAAATCACAAGCCATTCCTCTCAACTTGGGTGCATTTACCTAGGAAAGCTTCCATTTTTCATGCCTTAGCAAAATTTTCATCCATTTCAGCTTCTTAAGGCGTATTTGGGGCATCAAGCTTCAAATTTTGATGACTTAGAAAAGTTTTCATCAAGCTTCAACTTCAAAGGCGCATTTCACCATGTCTACTTCAAATTTCTCAGACTTAGAAGAATTTTCATCCACTTCAAGCAGCTAAGGCGCATTTCACCATGCCTACTTCAAATTTCTTAGACTTAGTGAATTTTCATGGCTTTCGTCTGATTCGAAGAGGTTTATTCACATCGCCCCTGGCTTGCCCTAGCTTTCTATTTTTAGAAAATTTCTCAAATTTTGCATTTTGAATTGATTTCTAGCTCCAAAAAGCTTGATTTTCACTTTATCTTGAACCTCAGGATGTGATTGAGTTGTTGGCCCCTGGTGCCTGCCTATACCTACTATTTTTAGCAACTTACTAAAAATAGTAATTGCTCAGAATGAGCTCAAACTTTGCGTGTTGATTCCCTGGGGGATGTCGATCGTGGCTGGATACTGCTTCTGCATGAATGTCGTGTTTTGCCCTAGATTTTAGGAAACCCTAATTCCTCAACATACGCCTACTAAAAATAGTAAGTGCTTGATTTTTGAATCTCTGCAACTCTGTCTGACTTGAAATTCGTGCCATGGGGTCCTCATCACTTGCTTGACCTATTCATACTGATGCCCTACGCTGACCTGCTTTTATAGCATGTTTTTGGAGGTGGTTTACTATTTATAGTAACTGCTTGATTTCAAGACTTAGACAACTCCATTTGACTTGAAATTTGAATGTCGTGCTCCTCATCGGTAGACTTTCCTGTTCACACTGGCGTCTGATGCTGACTTACTATTTATAGCCTATTTCAGAAGTGGCTTATTATAAATAGTAAGTGCTCCGATTGCCTTCAAATTTTACCAGTGGACTCCTTGAAAGATGTTGATCATGATGGGATACCTCGGTTTTCGGAAATTTTGGTGTTTGACCCCTCATTTTGGGTCCTGAAGCTCGAAACCCTAATTTGTCTTGCATGTGCCTCGAATGAGCTCCATTTAACTCTGTTTCTGTTGCATGTCATCAGGTTCGTGATTCTGAAGTGCTGGGCAGCTACCGAAGTGAACCTACTAAAAATAGTAAGTGGTTGAAAAAGTGACCAACTAGCTACCGGATGAATTTGCATGTCATATTGCCCGAGAGATCTTGAAAAACCCAGAAAAACCCAGAAAAATCATCAACATGCGAGGATTGGCTAAAAATAGCAAGTTCATGTAAAGTGATCAACTCCGCTTGCATGTTACCTCATTGCGAAGCTCTCGGAAAACCCAGAATGATTATGTAGACATGTGCTGAAAAATCTTGCATGCAAACCCTAAAAATAGCCTCTAAAGCCCAAATCATTGAAAGTTACCATCTTGTTTTGCATGTTATATCACTATGAAGGTCTCAAAAAACCCACAAAGAATCACAGACATGCATCTGAAATTCCAACATGCAAACCCTCAAAATGGCGCTCAAAGGCAGGACTGCTAAAAATAGCAAATTGTCCATTTCAGCTCAAATCTGGCAGTCAGGTAGCTTGCAACGTTTTAAGTGCAGTGTAGTCATCAGAATTTGACAATCCCAAGGAAATAGGCCCCAAATTGGTACTTACTAGCAAGTTGTCAGAATTCATTGAAATTTTGCTGGGGACCTACTCAAAGCCACCTAACAACAATGTTAATCTCAAATTTCAATAGCCAAATGTAACGACCCGACATCTACGTAAAAAAAAATTTCTATCTTTTACAACTTTTAACCATAGTAAACGAGTAAACAACAGCATAACAAAATTTTTCTTTTCTTTTCGAAATAAAGTACAACATATAAATATGATTTCAAACTTTTCCCAATTTAAATAACTTTTCCAATGAATAACAGAGTATAAGAGTATAAGAAATACATACACAGCTTTAAAAGCTTTTGCACAAATAGAAGTAAGACGGTCCAGGTTCTTCCCTTGCAAATCTTGGTTCTTCGGTTGTCAGGTTGTGGAGGAGAAATATCACTCGGGTGCTTTTCCGCCAACCACGGACTAATAATGCGGTCCCCCGCACATTCATTTTTCAATGAATGGCCCTCCCTTCGTCGAAGAGATTGGTTGAGTGACCGATTCCGTTAACCAACTGAGCATAGTGTCGTGTCCTTCATTACTAGATTCTTGTGTCTTACAATCCCAACCTAGTATATGTGTCTTGGATCACTGTGAACTAACAATGTAATCATCTTCCTAAACTAAGAGGATGTAGGTACATTACATTACTATGGCCATAGTGTTTGATTCAGTAAACGACTGATAAGTCATCTATCACTTCCACTACTCAGGGCCGATTTGCCTTTGGGCTACCTTACTCTACGTGTAGGCCATGTCTTTCATTGGGTTTAGATTACCCCAGACTTCCTACCTCAAACGGTTTACTAGAAATGAGTCTTTATACAAGTGTTTACTATCCTATCTCCTATTTCCGGAATTCTTTATCCTAGGAGAGAGCTTCCTAATGTTAACCTAATAACACAAGCTAGGATTACACATTGTATAGACATCATTTCGTTCCTATAATTTATTACATATTCTACGTATTCTCCATATACGGAGATCATACAAGTTTAGAACTTCAAACCAATGCATAATCATTCATTACTACTAACCAATCATGATACACAAGAAACAGTCTTTGTATTATAATGCATATAATTTCCTATCATTGCAAATAATTAAACTGAGTCTTTTCTTTTCAAAATTCCCATTTTCTACTAAATCATTCTTAACCCATTGAATTCCTTCTATTCAAATTCCCAATTCCATTTAAATCTTCTTAAACTAAAAATGAATATAACGAACTGTATTAAGCTATTTCCTTTAGCTACATTGTCATTTCCTATTCTTTCCCCATGCATAAAATGAAATCCCTTTATTCATCATGCAATTAAAGATTATCAGCAACAAATGATTACTGCCACAATTCATTATTTTCAGTTCAACACAGATAGCAAATACAAGACAGTAAAGAAAAATAACTTTAAAGTTTCAAACTTTAATTCAGAATCATGCCTGTTTTAAGCTCCTTTTCCAGTAATACTCCACCAGCAATCTTCTATTGTTGACGTCAGCCAATAGTATCTTCACTCAGAAATTCTCCAAATAAAGAATATTATTGTTATCTCACAGTAATTTATAACTGATAATACTCAGCACTCACTGAAACACTTGAAACAGATAACTAACACAGACTCACAATATTGGCTCTCAAAATTTGCAGTGTATAAGCTCTCTAAAAACGTCACAAATCAGAAAGCAAAGAATGATTTCGAATGAAAGTTTGTGAGGTATTTATAGGTCGCAGTTAAAACAATTTCCCCATTTCTGGGCATGAATATTGACAGGTTTCAATGTTTACTTGGTCAAAGTGATACTTGCCATCCATCTAACCCTTTAGTCATGTTCTTTCATGATGATTCGACTCTTATATAGCCAGAAATTCGAAGAATATTTCAACTTGAAACAAAAACGAACTCTACAGTCACGTTTTTTCTTGCCAGGCGTAAGAATTTCCCATGATATTTTGCTGCGTTCTAGGTCGAGTTCCAAAAACGATACAGCTCAGTAGTCTGTTGCTATTTTCTGGTTTAAAGCTTTGAAATTTTCTTCTTTCATTCCCAGCTGTGCAGGGAGCTCCGCCATTTTCACGGGAGAGTTTCCTCTTTTCTTTATTTTCATTCATTTGCTAAAATTCGAACTTTTCCAAGTATTTCGCCTCTTTTCAAATGTATAAGTTAAATATTTCATATGGTAATCCTTTAAATATTTTAACTTCCACCTTTTTACAAATCACGAATTTCCTTCATTTTTTTTTTAACACTTTAAATAAAATGCGAATTTCATTCTTTGAATTTGAAATTGTTTTAATAATTTATTTTTGTGTATTTTAAACTTTGAAATGGTTTTTCCATTATTTAAATTTTTAATAATTTATATTTATATATTTTACTTATAAATGTATAATTTTAAACATTAATATTTATTTGTATATAAACGTATTTATATATAAATAAATATTAATTTTAATATTAATACATTTTATTAATAAAATATACAAATATATATTATTATTTATATATTCCTTATGTATTGATATTTATATATATATATATATATTAATAATCACCTTATTAATATACATATATGTATAAATATATATTTAAATCTTTCTAGACAATAACTCTTGAATATCATTTATCAAGGTATCAGGCAGAATGTGTACGTGTAAACATGTTTACATGTACTCTATGTATATACATATGTATGCGTATATACATGTCGATACATATGTATGAGCATATCCATCTGCTTACGTACATACGTATTGATATGTCTATACATTTAGATATGTGTATACAGTGTATACATGTGTATACGTACCTATTCGACCTGTATCACATTCTTTCTTTTACGTTCATTCACAGGGATTCACAGTAAAGTCAGACTAACATTCAATCACATCATATAAAGCATAGGGAAGTAAATCATACTCCTAAGCCTATGGATGACTAACTTATCTGACCTGTTTCTCTATGAACTGTTCATAATGTGTGTGTATGCTCAACTGATTAACTTTACCGGTCAAACGACCAATACCCCTCTCCCAAGTGATATTTCCCCTCTGTCTTGAGGACTGGATCTCATTCTTGCATTCACAATTATAAACTCATGGCAGTCAATTGCTCACAAAATTAGCAATACATATAAATTTCTCAAGATATAAACATCATACATAAATCTCATTATGCACATTTTTCATCATGATTAACATTAAAAGAACAACAGAAGAATGAGATGATCACAACTCATATTGAAAACAAGGTGATTCACTTCTTTATTCATTCATAAACTTGTCTTTACAAACACATAATCCTTATTTAATTCTAATAGCCTAATAGCTATACAATCGGGATGTAACACCAAACCTGATTTGACCTCAAAATGATGTGAAGGAATCAAACCCTAATTCTCAAACTTAGCCAAAATTTCAATCCAGATGGGCACATCCCTAGAAATACAGACAGAACAAGAGAGAGAGACAACAGGAAAACAAACCAAAAATCAAGCCAAAAGTCCGAAATGGAGCAAAAATTGGGGGGTCCCCATTTGCAATGGGGTGATGTGTGAAAAAAGGCCACAACAGGTATGACATAGATTTTTGCCTTCAATAGACTATATGATAGGTAGGAATATAGTACTACAACCTTTAGGCAAGGTACAACAACTATGATGTCTATGTCAACTGCTTTAATTCTCAGTTGTGTCTCCTATTTCATCCAACCACCTTCTTTGAACACTTTGTGATGTGGCGCTAAGACTTTGACTTCCTAAAATATCAAAATTTCTAGCTTTAGCATGCACAACTCCTTCAAGTACTTAGTACAACACACTGGTATGACATGTCCTTGTGAGTTGTTTTGAATACTCAAATCCACGTCATCCTAGAAGGCATTTGAAATATGACTTCATTCCTCCTTCAACTCCTTCAAATAATGTAATTGTATGACCAATCTAGAGTATTGAGCCATATGACTTCACAAACATGATATAATTGAGTATCCTTAAGACATTAATTGCAACAATAATAATATTTAATACTTTCCAGCCTATAGATCTTAAATCATCCAATTCTAAATTTTTTCTTTTGTCAAGACTCCACAAATTTTCAAAATTGAACTCCATCGATAAATCCAATACGAACTATGTATAAATCCACTTATGATCAGCTAGGGTAGATCTCTCACGACCAAAACTGGTTTCCCTTAAGTTTTCATCCAAGGGTTTTGCTCCTCAAGAAGCTCTCCAAAATGCACAATAGAAAAATAATCCAGCATGTAAAAATAAGCCTCAAAATGTACTTTTATACTAACCCTCGAAAACCACTAGAACTTTTCGAATTCTTGCTCTTTTGATATTTCATTTGAATCCAAGAAATAAAGTGACTTTATTAAGCTCCTTTAAATATTTCATTTAAGTCACTTAATAAAACTTTATTAAATTAATTAAATAATATTACCCATAAAATGTGCTTGGTCGGATAATATTAAACAATCAAATTAAATTATTCCCTTTTACTTGACTTTATGTAATGTCCCCTTCTTAGTTGTGATCAATTCAGTTGACCGTTAGCCTATTCCGGAGACCCGTAGGCTACTCGGAGGGTGAAATTAGGGTTTCTTGTTTTTGAGGAGGTTGTTGCTTGAAGTTTGGTGATTAGATTATGGATTCTTTCTGGGTTTTTAGAGAGCTTCGCAGTGGTATAGCTTGCATGGTGATCCGAGCAACTTCAGGAATTTGCTATTTTTAGTAAATTCTATTTCTGGCAGTGGTCCTATTGGCTTCGATGTAGTTGGCTCTCTTCTTCAGCCAGTTTAGTTGGTATTTTGATTTTTGGCCTTTGGATGCATTTTCTGAAGCGATAAGTTGAGTTGATTTAAATAATATTATAATTTAATGTTATGTTTTAATGTTGACCCCTTGGCCTAGCTTTATCACTTTAAGTTGTTTTAAAAGAGGGACTTCAAGGGTGAATGCCTCATCAAGAGGTAATTAAATATTTCTAAGGCCAATTTTATGAGTAAGTCTAAGGGTGACACCATCTTCAAGAAACTTATTACTTTTACTAATGGAAAATATTACCTCATGAAATGGGACGCCTATCTTTGGAGGGAAATGAAGTCAATTCAAAATTGAAAAAAAATGGCACACTTTCTAGAAGCTTCTAGAGATGCTCTTGCTGAGTTTATAAAAGGAGGCCTTCTCTCTTCAGTTGGGATCTCTTATCTACCATACCGTTATGTTGTTGGATTGTTCAGGCAAAGCTTCGAGGAAAGCATACCTCCTAGCACTTAGCTCACCTTCTTGCTTGAAAGATAGCAACTAGTTGGTGTTAGTTTATAGTTGAGTTGTTTTGTAGTGGGATTTTGCATTGTAGTGGTTATTTTTAATTTGGAGTTCAGTTTCAAGCATGCTAATGAAGTTTTTAGAGTTGCTGGTTATGTATTGTTGAATGTAGTTTTTATTAATATCTCTTGAAAATAAAATAATATTGTTCTGGGCATTGCATCTATCTATTTCTCTATGTAGTTTTTATTAACTGATGATGTAATGTCCCCTTTTCAGATGTGATCTTTTTTGTTGACCGTTGGCCTATTCCGAAGACCCGTAGGCTACGCGGATGGTGAAATTAGGGTTTCCTAGTTTTGAGGTGGTTGTTGCTTGAGGTTTGGAATTTTGATTGCGGATTCTTTCTGGGTTTTCAGAGAGCTTCGCAGTGGTGTGTTCAGTTTGGCATTCCGGGCAACTTCATGAATTTACTATTTTTAGTAAATTCTATTTTTGGCAGTGGACAGGTTGGGTTCAGTTCAGTTGGTCTTCTTCTTTAGTTGGTTCAGCTGGCACTTCAGTCTTGGCCTTGGGCGCATATTTCTTGGAGAGATAAGTATTTTCATCATAATATTATATTTTGTAATATTGTACCCCCTTGCCTAGCAGTACAACTTCAAGTTGTTTTTAAAAAGGGGACTTTGAGGGTCAAGGCGCCATGGAGAGAATAAATTATATTTTAAATGTCAAATATTGAGCTTAAGGAAAAGGACGCCAATTTAAGGGATTTGACTTTATTTTTAAAAAGTGAAATATTTCAATGATGAAAAAGGACGCCATCTTTTGGAGGGAAAAGGTGAATTTGAAATTAGGGTTTGGGCGCCTTCTTGAAGCTTCTAGATGATTCTCTCTTGTCTATTTAATCAGGCCTCAGCTCTTCATTTGGGATCTTTTGTCTACTACACGGTTATGCTACTGGATTGTCTTCAGGCACTCGCTTCGAGGAAAGCACACCTCCTAGCATTGGCTCATCTTCTTGCTTGAAAGATAGCAACTAGTTGAGAGGTTAGCTTGTAATTGGGTTGTTTTGGCATTGTAGTTGAGTTTCTTGCATTTAGTAGATGTTATTCAAGCATTATGTCATGTTTCAGAGTTGCTGATGTTGCATTGCTGTAGGCAATTTTCTTTCATAAATCAAAAATACAAAAAGATATTGTTCTGGGTGTTCAACATATCATCTTGTCTCCTTGGGGCGACCCATCTTGCAAATTTATAGATTTTTATCTGCTGTTTTGGATTTTATCTATCAAGTTCGCCCTTTTAAGAGGGCCGTACCATTCTGTTATAGCTGTGGGATTTGTGCAAAAAGTTTATGGCTTGTTTGGTGAGGGTTTGAGATCTTAAATGGGGCGCCTTCATGCCTAGAGCAATCTGCATTTGATTCCTTGTCATTTAAGTATGAATTGAGTGAGATATGAGCATTTGAGTGAGGATTGGTTTGCAGATTTCACCTTTATATTGCAGGTCTGAGAAATCAGAATTAAGTAAATCGTCTCTT
Organism: Sequoia sempervirens; assembly: GCA_007258455.2. Taxonomy (NCBI): domain Eukaryota; kingdom Viridiplantae; phylum Streptophyta; class Pinopsida; order Cupressales; family Cupressaceae; genus Sequoia; species Sequoia sempervirens. Next base: position 153,457 of record VDFB02177986.1, on the reverse strand, counting down.
TGCTAAGGAATTGAGCATTGTAAGTTGCATTTGGTCTTTGGAAGACACTCTACACAGCTGCAGCAATGAAGACTTGAAAAGCTCTAGTTTTAAATGAATATTCTGATATATTGTAAGCTGTTAGTAGTACTATCAGCTATTCATCTTTATCTTGCAACTTAAGCTATTGTACATTCCCACTGAATAAGTGGAAGAGGCTGGCTTGCCGCCTATTTGCTTTCAGTTGAGTAGTCTAGGGACCCTCTGACCATATGCTCGCCATCACTCGGCGCCATTCTTGGTTAGAGTTTCAGTTCTGCATTTGCATAGATCCTCTGACCAATGCTCACACCTTGCCCACATTGGGATCTTGGTGTACATTCTGGTTAGAGTTACTTTCCGCATCGTTTTGGTTTGTGCTAACCTTAACGGGTGCGTGTTGCATTGTAATCATTTGTGAAAATCAAAAAAAAATTGGTCCAGTTTTTTACAGTGGTATCAGAGCCATGATTCTGCCAACCTGTGCCCAACAGTGATTCAGTGGTCAGATGAGTGACAGTGATTGCAGATACTTCACCAGAGGTCAGGCTAGAAGACAGCAGACACAGCTTCCGCCAGTGCCAGAAGCAGATACTTTATCAGGGGCTTTGAGAGAAACAGGCAGATTAGTTGATATTGGTAAAATAGTTGAGAACATGGCTGAAAGTCATAAGCAGGCCATGGATGAAAGAGATGAGAGGATGGAAAAGAAATTTGATGGAATGATTGAATTGATGTCTCGATTACTTGCTCGAATGGATCAGCAAACCCCTCAGAATCTTATTCCTAATCAAAACCATGCTACAGGAGAAAGCAGTGGAGTTAATGGGAACAATGGGAACAATGGGAATAATGGTAATGGAGGCAGTAGAACTATTGGACAGCATGACGCCATCTCTAGCGGATCAGCCTCTAGACCGCTCTTTCCTACATTCACTCCGAGGGAAGAACAGCAAGTTGAAGCTACCATTCCTTTGGTAGACGATGCCAGGCAAGCCTACATGGAGTATGCCACCCTACCTCCTGATCTTAGAGACCAATGGTCCTTTGATCAATTCTTGAACTAGAGAAACAGAAGAAATGGAGGAAGAGCTGATAACCGAGCTTATATGGCTCCTAGAACTGATTTTCATCAAGCCTTAGGGAAGGTAACATTGGCTCACTTCGATGGAAGTGATAAGTGTTCAGCAAGATCGTGGGTTCAGAAGTTAGACAACTACCTTTCACTTCATCCCATGCCAGAAGAAGATGCCATCAAGTTTGCAACACTTCATTTAGAGGGAGCTGCCCATGAGTGGTGGTACCATGGTTTGGTCACACTTGGCCATAACCTTATCTGAACCTATGGAGAATTCACCAACAAGCTGATTGAAAGGTTCGACACTAAGGATCCTGAAGTAAGATTTTGTGAGCTTGCACAACTGAAGTAGCATGGCTCCTTGGATTCTTACATTGCTGATTTCCAGAGACTCTCTGTGATGGTGCCCAACATCACCGAAAGAAGATTGGTTGTGTTGTTTTCCGAAGGTTTGGTTGAACCCTTGAAAGGGTGGGTTAAAGCTTTCGATCTACCAAGTCTTGATGAGGCAATCAAGAAGTCTCGAAGTATGGAGTTATCAGCCCCTAGGCCCAAATTTCCGCCTAAGCCTTTTGGCCATAAAAAGGATAAGAGACATTCTTCTAATCAGCACAAGAAGTTTCCACCTAGGTTGACTGAAGAGCAATGTGAACAGCTCAGAAAGGAGGGCAAGTGTTACACATGTTTAGAGCCTTGGACTAAAGGCCATAGATGTCCTGGAAGAGGGCGTTATAATCAAATGGGGACCTATTCTGATTATGAATCAGCATCTGATATGTCTGATCAACAGTCTTATTTTGGGGACAGTGAAGATGAAAGAGCCATAGAAGAGTCCGATCATGAGCAAGGAGTTGGGGGCCCTATTGCCCAACTCTCTAGTTTCCAAAAGAACGAATCTTTCAAGGTTCGTGGTGGAGTTGGAGGTCATCGTATTGTTGCATTAATTGATACTGGTGCGACACATAACTTCATTGATGAAGGTGTGGTTGCAAAGAGAGGTCTCAAAACTGAAGAATTTGAAGGCTTCAAAGTCATGGTGGCTGATGGGTTTCATATTTCTTGCACCCGAAGAGTTCCTAACATGTCCTTGCAGTTAGGAAACTATGAAGTCAAGGATGACTTCTATGTGGTTACTATTGGTGACACAGATGCAGTACTGGGCATACAATGGTTACGTTCACTTGGTGAAATCTCTCTCAATCTACAAACAATGGAGCTCAAGTTCCAATCTGATGGAAAGAGGGTGGTGTTGAGAGGAATGTCCAACGGTGGTCCTCGAATAGTTTCATTCAAAAGGATGGAGAGGCTGATTAGGCATGACCAAGTGGAGTGGGTTGCAGAATGCATGGTCCTTCCAGCTAGTCCAGTTGAGACAAAGAGGGAATATCCTCCAGATATTCAGTCTATACTCACCAAGAGGAGTAAGGTGTTTGCTGATCTACCACCTGGGCCACCACCAGAAAGAGGAGCTGAGCATGTCATTGAGCTAAAGGAAGGGGCCAAACCAGTCATCACAACACCGTATAGATACCCTAAGAAGCAGAAGGATGAAATTGAGAAGAACATAAAAGAACTCCTGAAGATGGGTTTCATTTGCCCTAGCAAGAGTCCCTTTGCTTCAGCTGTAGTTCTTGTGAAGAAGAAGGATGGCACCATCCGCATGTGTGTGGATTATCGTGCCTTGAATCAAAGCACAATAAAGAACCGATATCCTATTCCTCGAATTGATGAGCTCATTGATGAGCTACATGGTGCCAAGTTCTTTTCAAAAATTGATTTGAGGTCGGGTTACTATCAAATTCGGATGAGAGGTTCAGATGTTGAGAAGACGGCATTCAGATGCCAGTATGGTCATTTTGAGTTCCTAGTCATGCCCTTTGGCTTGACTAATGCTCCAGCCACCTTTCAGTCTTGCATGAACAGAGTTTTCTAGAAACAGTTAAGGAAATTTGTGTTGATCTTCTTTGATGATATTCTCATCTTCAGCAAGACGTGGGAAGAACACCTCAAGCACTTGGAGGAAGTGCTTAGCATTCTTGAATCAGAAAGTTTATTTGCGAAAGAATCCAAATGTGAATTTGGAATGAAGGAGCTACTCTACCTTGGTCATATAATCAGCGCTGAAGGGGTGAAGGTTGATCCCCAAAAGATCAAGGCTATAGTAGATTGGCCACCTCCAGAAAATTTGACTCATTTGAAGGGATTCTTGAGTCTTTGTGGCTTTTACAGAAGATTCGTAAAGGGTTATTCTAAAAGTGCTGCTCCTCTCACTGACCTCACTAAAAAGGGGGCTTTCATGTGGTCAGAAAAAGCTCAAAATGTGTTTGATAAGTTCAAGAAAATCATGACTTCTTGTCCAATATTGGCCATACCAGATTTCTCCAAACCCTTCGAATTACAGTGTGATGCATCAGGGGAAGGTGTTGGGGCTGTTTTGATGCAAGATAAGCATCCTATTGTGTTTGAAAGTAGAAAATTAAGGGGGGTTGAAAGGACCTATTCTATCTATGACAAAGAAATGCTTGCAATCATGCATGCATTAGCCAAGTTCAGACAATATCTGGTGGGGAGCAAATTCGTGGTCAAGACTGATCACAACAGTCTCAAGCACTTCATGCATCAGAAGGATTTGAATGAAAGACAGCAGAAGTGGGTGAGTAAGCTTCAAGCTTACGATTTTGACATTGAGTATGTCAAAGGGAAGAACAACATTGTGGCTGATGCTTTATCTAGAAGGCCTCATTTGAGCTCATTGTGTGAGCTTACTGCTGATTGGAAGGAAATGTTGCTTGCTGATTATGCCAAAAATCAGTTTGCAACCAGCATTATTGAAGGTACTTTTCATGATGAAAGGTACAAGGTAGTTGATGGGTTGATACACTACAAGGGAAGAATCTTCTTGGTGGCTGATTCTAAACTTAAGAAGAAGATTTTGATGACTTTTCATGACATTCCACTTGCTGGTCATCAAGGGTACTTCAAGACATATAAGCAGATTCGAGAGAGGTTCTCTTGGAAGGGGTTGAAAGATGAAGTTCAGCGTTACATCAAGGAGTGTAGCACTTGTCAAATGAACAAAAATAAGCACTCTCTCCTAGCTGGTCTACTACAGCCACTTCCCATTCCAAATCAAAAATGGGAAAGCATTTCGATGGATTTCATCACCGGATTGCCTAGGGCTCAAGGCAAAGAATGTATTTATGTTGTAGTGGACAGATTGACCAAATTCGCTCATTTTTTTGCCATCACTAGCACATTTTCAGCAGCTCAAGTTGCAGATTTGTTTTTCCATGAAGTGTTTAGATTGCATGGGTTGCCTAAAAACATAGTGAGTGATAGGGACAGCAAGTTCCTAAGCACCTTTTGGCAAGAGGTTTTCAGGATGAGTGGTACGGTGCTTACTCCGAGCACTAGCTATCACCCTCAAACAGATGGTCAAACGGAGATTGTGAACAAATGGTTGGAGGGCTATCTCAAGAATTGTCTCGGAGCAACAAAGAGCTTGGGTGAAATGGCTCCACTTGGGAGAATATTGCTACAACTCATCTTTCCATATGTCAATAAAGATGTCTCCATTCATGGCCCTCTATGGTTACGAGGCTCCTGTTGATGTGTTTTTTGTGACCGCACCAAACAGCAGAACAAAATAGTTTGGGGTTACTCCGTTCTCTCTTGATCAAAGTATTCCGTGTGCTAAGATTGCGAGAAAGTTCACACGTTCAACTCCAAGGTTCCTTTAATGCGAATAGACCTAGTTTGGTTGATGTGTATTTGTTGTGTTCTTACGAGGGGACTTACGTAATTGTTCAGACTTCTTACAGTTAACAACAGAGGAATGATTTTGAAGGGGGGTCTTGCGCGTATGATTTGGCAATGTAGCTTGTTTTCCTAAAACTAATCAGAAATATGCGGAAAGTAAAGAGTATAAGGCCTAAGAAACTTATATTCTACTCTAAATGCAGGATATGTGGGGCTCCATTTCAATAGACTCCAACCAGATTTCACCTAGCCTCGCGTCGGACAGCCTCAGTAAAATCGGTGCAATCTTCAAGGGGATAGCAAAAGGTGTTCAAATTATGATTTAGCATACATACACCATCACTACGACGCATATAAGCATACCAATCACAATTGAAGTTAAACTCAAGATGATTTCCAGTCAACCATGCAAGGCAAGCTTATCATCAACAAGTTGCTAGTGGTATGGAGTAAAGTGAAGCTATCTCAATAAAACACCACACATCAAAGTAAACTATTTGCATGAAATTAAGCTACTTGGATACGAAAGGAAGAAGAGACCTTGCTAGCTATTCATGACAAGACGAATTCCACCATCAATGAAAAGATCTATTATCATGAAAAGTATTACACAACAATCTCCTCAAAAGTTTTCAAAGGGAAAACTTTCTTTCTTCTCCACACTATGCAAAATGTCTAATATGCTCTACTTTCTACCTCTAGCTCTAATGCTAATGTCCAATCCCACACAATGTCTACTGTCTAATCCGATCATACAAATGAGGGGGACTCCCCCTTTATATAGCTAGCCAAGTCCCAAAAGACAGCTAGGGTTACAATTAATAGAGTGGCCAGAATCGTGCCACCTCAGCCCTAACCCTAAAAACTGCCAGAATAGGGAGTGGTACATTAAATGAATCAAAGATTCCCACTCACTCCCAAAAATAGTAAAGGTAATAAATGTCCACATTCAGTCTTCTAGAAGATCCTCGTCCAGTAGTGTGTTCCCATTTGCCTTCTCTCTGACTGCCAACTCCATGAATCTGCGAAGCACGGCCTCAACCTCCTGAACTAAAATCGGTGGAACACAATCTAGCTGAAACTCTAATACTGTGGCTGAATGCTCATGCCTCGTACAAGATTTTCTCCAAGCCATCAAGGAGTCCTGCGTGTTCTGGATCAAAGTGGAGAAAGTAGAAGTATTCTCGAAATCACCTTGTACAAAGGTCCTCACCTCTGAGAAGAAAGGCACCAGCAAACCCCTCAAATTATCAACATTTACCTCATCTGGATTCAACCGCCTAGCAAATATGGCCTCAAAGGTATTCTGAACTCCATCTATAATATTGGCCATAGCCTTATGTACCCTAGCTGAATCCGCCTGTGCCGCATCGAAGAAACCACGCCCCATCATAGCTGAAGAATACCACCTAGAGAAATCATATCTGTCATTCTCTTGAATGACACCTCCATCAATCAGCAATTGCAAGGGCACATGCCTCAATACCTCAAGACGCTGGATAACTTTGCTCTGGTAGATAGAAGCATCTCCCCAAGCATGATCCACTGCATCTATCCGTGCCAAAATACTAGAGGCCTGCTGAAAGGCAGAAGCAAGGCCCTCCATAAATTTCTCAGTCTCGGCACAAACTCCTATGACCCATTTATCTGCCTCCTGTGCCATCTTCCCCAACTCTACCAAGCCACTGATTGACTCTCTAGGTAACTCCGCTGGAGGCTCTATCACTGGGATATCTTGCCCTCGAGAACGGGACAACTGCTGTACATATCCAATCAAGGCCCTGTGTTCTCTTTTCAACCTCTTATACTTCCCTTCTTTCTTGAATAATCTATCTTTGAGGGCAAGGAAGGAGTTATCACACTCCTCTACAATCTGCGCACCAGTGGGGCGTCCCAAGTCCAAAGTGGTGACCACATAATTCTCAGGAACTGCTTCATTCCGGTCACACTCAACTCGTGGCACAGCTACATGAAGAGTACGGGAACCATCCTCTTTAGTGGAGATCTTCGAAAACTTTCTTGCTTTCTTCTTCTGTGGAGGTGCACTGATCCTGTTCAAGAATTCTTCCATCTCAACTGCTGGATCAAGCTCCTCACTGGGGCTTCTTCTCATTCTGTCCTTAAGCCAATCGGGCACATCATACTGTATGTCAAAGGGCTGCTGCTCCTGTGCCTCTACTTCTCTAACCTGCTCAACCTCTACATCATTCTGGCGAGGCTCATCGTCCTCAAGTGGCTGAGTATCACCTGACATTATATCATCATCTTCATTCATAGCCTCCTCTAACTCCTACTGAAACTGAGGGTCAGTAATAGTCCCCTCATCATCATGCTGATCAACCCTAACAGGTGCGTTGACGCTCTAGCCAACCGACTCTCTCCGTGGAGGCTGAATATCATCCTATACCACTTGCACCTAATTCAGTGCACTCCTCTGATCAGCAAACAAAGAGACCTCCTGTATACTTGGAGAACGTGTCTCCAATGGTGTTGCAACTGTAACTCGTGCAGGCTCAGGCTGAGTAGGCTCTTGTCGAACTAACTCTTTCTTTTTGGACTCTGGACCCCGTGTGATCTGTTTCTTTCTGCCAGTGGTGGGCGTCCTGTGATCTCCCATCAAGTTGTAGGTCAAGGCAATTGACCTACTCTTCAATCTGTTCACCCATCTATCAACCCATGCTCTCGTGAATGTCAGGACCAGGATAGAAAGTGTATCCAAATCTGCAACCTCGGGCTCTGACCAATCCAGAGGTGGAAGTGGAGTATCTCTAACAGCTGCATAGTCTGGATGGACAACGTCCATATCCTCATTCACCTGGTCCGGAACCGGCACAACTTCACACTCCCGGATCAGAGTAATCGGCAACCGAGAAAACATCCTTTTCTTGACTTCAATCTCATCAGCTGCATCAGCCCAATAATCTTGTATGGTGGCCTTATGTTTAAACTCCTCTGACAGTACCCACTTGATGTTATGATGTGGATTGTAGTGCTGTCGGCTTGTATGATATGAGAAATGATAAAATTGAAGTTCACTTTCAGCCTCTTTAGCTGCCTGTATTGAGGGACACACCTCATCCGAGTTGCCCATGACAATTGGAAATTCTACCCCTCCCTTCTTCTTCTTCTTTTGAATTTTATCAAAGGCAAGCAATTGCCTAGATATCTCTAACATTAATATTCTATCTGTTGGGTACTTAGGCAGCCTATATGGGTATGATGAGAAACCTTGCAGCCTAATGTAAGAAAATCTCGGAAACTGTATGAACCAACACCCATACCTTTCAATTAGCTCCTGAGCATCCCTCGAGATTCTGTGCTGCAGCCGCTCCTGAAGCAGTCTCGTGATATACATAGTGAATGAATCGTTGACACGCTTGTAGTGGGTTGTGCTCGACAGATGCAACTGCGGACAAGCCTCATGGATTTTGAACTGGTGAGAGCCACAGCCCACAGGTTCCTTGTAAGAAATCCCCCTGTACTTCGTCATCTGTGCCAACATATAGACAATGTAGGAGCTCATATAAAACGTCTTTGTCCTCCTCAAACTCAAGAGCTGTTTCATGTAAATTATCACTTATCATCTCGGCCCAATTGACATAATCCTTCCCTTCTAGCACGAGATTGATGTAGTAAAACATCCAAGGCTCAAAAATGAACGACTGTGCACAACCACCAACCCTGCTCAGCATCATGATGAGATCACAGTATTCTTGCTTCAAGTCCTCCGCTATGATTTGTTTCGGCAACTTTGCACGAGAAGGCTTAGGGGTGCTCATCCAGTGAGTGTTGATTGTCTCCGTGCACCTCTCGAATGCGGAAGCATACATCCGTTCAGCTCGTTCTCTGGATTTGTAAACCATGTTCTTGTGCACCGGGATCCCGAAAGCTTCACCAATGGCCGCCGGAGTAAGGTTAGCAAGCACTTGTCCATCTGGTGACATGATTGACTGATGATCCTTCTCATAGCAATTAGCACACTCCATCATCAGCTCCGAGCATTGAATGGCTGGTGGAAAACTAGCAGCTACATACAACCCGCTTCGGACGATATTGTGTGAAGTAGTTGAAGGCCGATGACTCCCAATTCCCAACATCCTGCTTTTGAAGGCCTCCAAGTTGACGGAGCCCAGGTTGGTGTCTGTCAACTTGCCCAACTTTGAAATGAACTTTGACTCCGGCATGAACGTCTTACTCAGCTTCTTGATCACAGCTTGCATGGATGCACCATTGTCCTTTCCAGTTGTCCTTGCCTTAGCCATCTACAAACAGTAAACATTCATTAGCAATTTAGTTTATAAAAATAAAATAAGATATTATGGGCTGCAGTCGGCCTCTAGAAGCTGCAATGACTTTCTTATTTGCAAACCTCAGCTTCTTCTTCTTCAACTGTTTCTAAGTAGACTTCAGCCTTCAGCACTCTTAACCAGCAATTTGAACTTTTATAACTTCGTACTTTATATCAGCAATCAGCAATCAACCAATTTGCACTTTGAAAACTTTCAGCAATTCATCCCAAGGCGTCCTCTTTAACTGGCAACTTCAACTTTAGCAACGAATCAAGCTTCAGCCACTACACTAACAAAGTCGTACCTCTTAGCTCTGGCAATTGCGCACCTCTTAGATTCTTTGACTTCAGATTTTGCAAAGTTCAGTAACAAGCTCAAGTCGTCCTCCTTCAACTGCAGATTTGAGCAACTTCTAAGTGCGCCTCTTCAGCAAACTCTACTCCTCAATAAAATTTCGAATTCCTTAAGCCTCAGCAACAATTCACTGCAATGCTTCACTCAGAGCAAATTCGACTTCTTCAGCTGTGAAAACAAGTGAGAAACTTATTCATTTTATAGCTCAAAATCGAATTCTAGAAGAAGCCAATTTTAGCCAGTGCATTTAACTTCCACTACTCCACTTCGAGAATTCGAATTTTCCCTCTCTGGTATCTCTGACACTTGTCTCTCGACATCAGGAATCTTGCTCTTCTAGAAACTTGGCTTTGACTGGCGTTTTCGAATTTGTTTTCGAAAAATTTAATTTAATTCCATCTTTTAAATCACCAGCCGGAGCTCTGTCACTTGAATTCGATTTTAACTCTTCATCATCTCTGGAAAATTCATCCTCAAAGAATTCAATCAAAATTATCTAGGCAACTGACTTCAAATTCATCATTCGAAGAAAATTCATTTTGAAAACACATTTTACTCATCTTTGCCTTAGAGAATTTTAAAATTTCCCTTAGGAAACTTCACATTTTGAGCACTGATTAAATTCTCCACTGAAAAAGTGTTGGCGAAGTTCGGAAGGCTTGGAAATCCATCTATCATCGCGAACGTCCAGTACCCAGAAGAGAATTTTCTTCAGAACGCCTCGAATCCATGGGTACCCAACGAACGGGTTCATTTAATTTTTGAATTTTGAACCTTAGAAAAATATTATTTTATCAAATTTAAATTCATTCTTCGCCTGTGATCATCCTGTGTTGTGCCAACTTGAAGAAATTCGAATTCATCCTATATTATCATCCATCCTGACTTCATCACTGAGAAAATTTGCTCGTGCTTCGAAAAATTTCACCACCTTGAGCTCCAGGCGTATTTTCTAAGAAGAAAATATTTTGCCTTAGAAAATATTTTAATCATCTTACACTCTGAGAATTTTCCTTAGAAAATTTTGGTTCACTTGCCAGTGGAGGAAATTTTATCAACTTCACTTAGAAAATTTTTTATTCACGCCTGGCACACTTGATTTGCCACTCACCATTTTGTATTTAACTCCACACTTGCAAGGCAATTTTATTTAAAATTTTAACGCCTTAGAGATATTTTATTATTTTTTATTTTTCACTCAACATCTTAGGCGCATATGGAAATATTCATCCTTGCCTTTGAAATTTTTTATCACTTAGCAAGTTACTTCACTTCATATTTCACCTCTGACTCTAGGCGCATAACTTACTTAGCATTTTATTCTCAACACCTCACACATATCACTTCACCACGCCTTAGAAAATTTTCACACTTCACACGCCTTAGGAAATTCTCCAACACCTTATAAAACTCATCATCCTTGGTGCATATAGCATTTGAGGAGGAAATTTAAAATTACGCCTAGGGAGGCATCTTCAACACCCTCTACCTTGGGCGCGCCTAGCATTCACCACCTTTCACCACGCCTTAGAATTATCTTTCACCTTATTTACCATCTTCACTTACTTTTACCCTCCTAACTTGGGCGCATTTGAGCTAGGGAAGAGGATGAGTCTTCAACTTCACCTTTTCGTCTTTACTTGACCTTGTTTGGGCGCATTTAGGCATGCAAGGAGGACGAGTTTCTTTGACTTGTTGACTTGCTTCCAACTTGAGCGCATTTCTTTGTATGTGAAGGATAAAAACGTTGACTTGTTGACCCTCTTCTTTCTTGGGCGCATTTGAGCCTAGCTGGTGGATAACAACGCTCCTGAGTGACTCTTCACCTCCCGTTTTTTGTCTTGACATGCATGCATTTGGGCGCATTTTGCCCATGGAGGAGGATAAGAAGCTTTGACCTCTTTGACTTCTTTGTCTTTTGGGCGCATTTCACCCCTGCTGAAGGATGGGCGCATTTGGAGGGGTGAGGAGGATATCCGGACTTAGAAAATTTTTCAACCCCTTCCTTCTTCAAGTTGGGCGCATTTTCCCATGCCTGCAGGATAAGAATTGTTGACTTTCTTTGACCACTTGTGCCTTGGGCGCATTTTGCCCCTGATGAAGGATGGACTCCATACTTAGAATTTTTTTTGTGCTTGGCGTATGTTTGAAGGCGCATTTAGGCTAGGCAGAAGGATGAAAAGGCGTTGAATTTATTTGACTTTCTCCATTTTGGGCGCATTTTGATGTATGTGAAGGACAAACTTCAAACTTAAGACTTTCCTGCCTCCTCATCAACTAGGCGCATTTTGCCATGTCAACTAGACGAAGTTCCAGACTTAGAATTTTTTTCATCGTTTTCGCCAGTATTTCATGCCCTGCTATTTATAGTAAGTCCTCTCAATTTTGCACCTCTGAAGCTCGGAACGACTTGAAATTTTACACACTGCATTCTTATCACCTCGTTGTTCTGTTGACACCGCCATTTTTAGTCACCCTGCTATTTTTAGCATGTTTCTGAAGGCGGTTTACTATAAATAGTAACCTCTTGTTTCTGGTAGCTCCATTGCTCCGATCGAGTTGAAATTTGAACGAGGTGCTCCTCACCACGTGACCTTACTGTCAACATCAACGCATGCAGTTGATTTACTATTTTTAGCTTGTTTCCAATCTGACTTACTATAAATAGTAAGTGCTTCGTTTGACTTGAAATTTCACCAGCAGATAGTCTGAAGGATACTGATCGCAGTGGTTTACACCGGTTTTCGAAAATTTTGACTTTTTGTGCCTCTTTTTGGGTCCCGAAACTAGAAACCCTAATTCGCTCGGCATGTATATCAAATGATCTCTATTTCTCTTCGTTTATGTGGCACTGCGACCAGCTCGTGATTCTGAACTACTGGGAAGCGGCTGCCGGGACACACCTGCTAAAAATAGCAAGTTCCTTACTGAGTGAGTATCTCCGTTTGCATGTCACACCATCGCGAAGCTCTTGAAAAACCCATCAGGAATCACCCGACATACAAAAGAAACCCTGACATGCAAACCCTAAAAATAGCCTCGGAAGGCTGAATTCTGAAAGTTGTCGTCTCGTCTTGCATGTTATATCATCGCGAAGGTCCCGAAAACCCAGAAGGAATATGCAGACATGCAAAGAAAAACTCTGCATCTGAACCCTGAAATTTGTCCCGGAAGCTGGGCTGCTAAAAATAGAAAGTTGTCTGTTTTAGCTCAAATTTAACCTGTGAGTAGTTTGATATGCTCTGAATGCCATGTGATTGTCGGAATTTCAAAAATGCTGATAGATTGCCCTGAATTTCACACTTACTAAATATAGTAAGTACCTCAAAATCGGATGAAAATTTGCTGGAAACATGCTGACAACAACGTTAAGTTCAATTTTCAAATTATTCACTTTATTCGACCTCGGATTGACCAGGAAAAATGAAACCCTAATTCTCAGACTTGGTCAGTTTTACGCTTAAATTCACTGACGGGCGCAACCCCTTGAAAGACGGACATCAGAAAAGAGGCAGAGTGGGAGAGAGAGAGAGAAACCCAAACCAAAAGACCGGAATGGAGCAAAAAATTAGGGGGTCCCCATTTTGAATGGGGCGATGTGTGAAAAGGTCACAACAGCTCCTAGCTTTGCTGACTTGGTGTTTGGTGATAGCAAAGCTCCTCAAGCCAAGGATTGGTTGCAGCAAAGCCAAGATGTTTTGAAATCCTTGAAGGACAACCTTCAAATGGCACAAAATCAGCAGAAAATGTACGCTGATCAGCAGCGTGTTGAGCGCTCATTTGAGGTTGGTGATATGGTTTATCTACGACTTCAGCCTTACAGACAATCCACACTTAAGAAGAGTGGAGCTGAGAAGCTTAAACCTCGCTTCTATGGGCCATTCAAAGTTGTCAGAAAGGTTGGAGCGGTGGCTTATGAGTTGGAACTACCTTCGAGTAGTAAGGTCCACAACCTCTTCCATGTGTCCTGCCTCAAAAAGGAACTTGGGCACAATGTTGTGGCTTCATCACAGTTACCTCCTTTGGATGAAGGACAATTGACATTGGTTCCAGAAGAGATTATTGATTCCAAAGAGCGTTCCTTGAGGAGGACAATCAAAGAGTACTTGGTGAAGTGGAAGAATTTACCTTTGGAGGATGCTACTTGGGAGAATGAGGAGATTCTGCAGCATTCAGACTTGCGATTGCTTGAGGGCAAGCAATCTCGGGGAGGGCGGACTGTAATGTCCCCTTTTCAGATGTGATCTTTTTTGTTGACCGTTGGCCTATTCCGGAGACCCGTAGGCTACGCGGATGGTGAAATTAGGGTTTCCTAGTTTTGAGGTGGTTGTTGCTTGAGGTTTGGAATTCTGATTGCGGATTCTTTCTGGGTTTTTAGAGAGCTTCGCAGTGGTATGTTCAGTTTGACATTCCGGGAAACTTCACGAATTTACTATTTTTAGTAAATTCTATTTTTGGCAGTGGACAGGTTGGGTTCAGTTCAGTTGGTCTTCTTCTTCGGTTGGTTCAGCTGGCACTTCAGTCTTGGCCTTGGGCGCATATTTCTTGGAGAGATAAGTATTTTCATCATAATATTATATTTTGTAATATTGTACCCCCTTGCCTAGCAGTACAACTTCAAGTTGTTTTTAAAAAGGGGACTTTGAGGGTCAAGGCGCCATGGAGAGAATAAATTATATTTTAAATGTCAAATATTGAGCTTAAGGAAAAGGACGCCAATTTAAGGGATTTGACTTTATTTTTAAAAAGTGAAATATTTCAATGATGAAAAATGACGCCATCTTTTGGAGGGAAAAGGTGAATTTGAAATTAGGGTTTGGGCGCCTTCTTGAAGCTTCTAGATGATTCTCTCTTGTCTATTTAATCAGGCCTCAGCTCTTCATTTAGGATCTTTTGTCTACTACACCGTTATGCTGTTGGATTGTCTTCAGGCACTCGCTTCGAGGAAAGCACACCTCCTAGCATTGGCTCATCTTCTTGCTTGAAAGATAGCAACTAGTTGAGAGGTTAGCTTGTAATTGGGTTGTTTTGGCATTGTAGTTGAGTTTCTTGCATTTAGTAGATGTTATTCAAGCATTATGTCATGTTTCAGAGTTGCTGATGTTGCATTGCTGTAGGCAATTTTCTTTCATAAATCAAAAATACAAAAAGATATTGTTCTGGGTGTTCAACATATCATCTTGTCTCCTTGGGGCGACCCATCTTGCAAATTTATAGATTTTTATCTGCTGTTTTGGATTTTATCTATCAAGTTCGCCCTTTTAAAAGGGCCGTACCATTCTGTTATAGCTTTGGGATTTGTGCAAAAAGTTTATGGCTTTTTTGGTGAGGGTTTGAGATCTTAAATGGGGCGCCTTCATGCCTAGAGCAATCTGCATTTGATTCCTTGCCATTTGAGTATGAATTGAGTGAGATATGAGCATTTGAGTGAGGATTGGTTTGCAGATTTCACCTTTATATTGCAGGTCTGAGAAATCAGAATTAAGTAAATCGTCTCTTTGCTAAGGAATTGAGCATTGTAAGTTGCATTTGGTCTTTGGAAGACACTCTACACAGCTGCAGCAATGAAGACTTGAAAAGCTCTAGTTTTAAATGAATATTCTGATATATTGTAAGCTGTTAGTAGTACTATCAGCTATTCATCTTTATCTTGCAACTTAAGCTATTGTACATTCCCACTGAATAAGTGGAAGAGGCTGGCTTGCCGCCTATTTGCTTTCAGTTGAGTAGTCTAGGGACCCTCTGACCATATGCTCGCCATCACTCGACGCCATTCTTGGTTAGGGTTACATTCTGTTCAACATGCATTGATCCTCTGACCATATGCTCGCCATCACTCGACGCCATTCTTGGTTAGAGTTCCTTTCAGTTCTGCATTTGCATAGATCCTTTGACCAATGCTCACACCTTGCCCACATCGGGATCCTGGTGTACATTCTGGTTAGAGTTACTTTCCGCATCGTTTTGGTTTGTGCTAACCTTAACGAGTGCGTGTTGCATTGTAATCATTTGTGAAAATAAAAAAAAATTGGTCCGGTTTTTTACAGATGATGATCAACTAGTGTCTCGAAATCCTGCGGCAGCAACTGGGTTGCCTGTGAAGTACCCTAGAAAAGATTAGAAATGAAAAGCCTGAGCTCTTGTATTTCAGCCTTGAGGGCTGCTTTGTCTTCTCCATCCTTGAGTACTCTTTCTTGAAGGCTTCCAGACACAACTCTGAATAGACTGACATCAACATGTCTGGTGTTTTTACCAAGGTTAGCCTTAACCATCACGAAGTCGTCCATCTCAACTTCATCTCTGTTTTTGTCCTCTGGGGGTAATGCAGTCTCATGACTATCTCACCATCAGGATTCCTATCAAAGTGAACTTGCTTCTTTTCCTTTTTCTGAGGAGGTTCTTGATAGATGTTATCAAGGTCATCAAAATTCACCTGATATGGAGGTCTTCTTCTTACCCTTCCCAAGGAGTTCTCAAGCCAAGACACAGTAGTATCTTTACTAACTTCCTTAGGAGGTATAATTGCAATTTCTTCATCATCTTCAATATCAAGGTCAATGTGGATTGGTGAAGACCCTGTCAGTGGCATGGAGTCATGTGCTAAGGGTGCTTCTTTTGTCTACTTCTGAGGTATAGGCTCTTCTGGAGGAGCTTCTGCTTCAACTTTTGATGGCTCCTATATGACTATACCTGAGAAGTCTAACCTTCTTACATTTTTGGTTGACCTGCTGCCCTTCACACCATCTTGAGACTGACTTACGCCTTTCCCTTTTGATTGTAATCTAGAAGAGGAGGGAAATGACGGCTATACTCTTGGCGGCTCTGCTGTTGGTATGGATTTCTTCCTTTTAAGCACTAGGAAGACCTTGCTATGTTCGATGACTTGCCTCGTCCTTTCTTCGACTGAGAGGGATTCCTTATTAGCCTAGTTGACTTGAGGAAGGGGCTGATCTTCAATTCCCTTTCGGGCATACATCGAGAGTAACACATCCTCATCATCATTTGACAATCCTTCGATATCCTCTGAATGGAAGCCTTTCATCTAGTGAAGATTGAGTTTGTTGTAACTACGCCTTCGCACCTCGAACTCATCTGTACAATTAGCCCAAAAATATTCAAGGGCGGATATATGAGCATAGTTTTTCTCAAGTCGGCCAGCGTAGATGCCATGAGGGTCATATGATCGTCTCTCATTGTAAGGCTTGAGGCCAAGTTTTTCTAACTCATCTCGCATTGTCTTAGCATCTGTTGATGTCCTGCATGTATAGATTCCCATTCCCAATGGAAAATTGGGGGCAGGTTTCTTTCTATTCCTCAAGAACGCGTGGACATTGTGTGCCTACCTTAAGAACTCCATGAAGACAACTTCATCTTATGGGTACCTTGGTAGCATGAGCGGGGCACCTGAATAGCCATTGACTCTGAGATAGGTGAAAGTAGGAAATTGTATGAAGCAATCTGCCCACTTTGCCATCGCTTCCCCGACAACTGAAGAGATACAGAAGTGCAATTCATTGTCTAAGTCCCGCATTGTGCACATCAGAAAAGCCTCGGTCACCCTCTTGTAGTGATGCAGTGACTTTGTGAATTACAACTGAGGATAGTAGTTGTAGATATGTTGTACGCTCAATGATCCCTCGGTGTTCAACCCTCTGAATTGACCTTGATAGGCTACTAAGTAGACTAGGTAAGAAACCATATGGAACTCATGAAACTAGAAATATTTCGTTATTTGCTAATGAAGGCTGTCACTAATCAAGGTGGACCAATCATAGAACTCAGTCTTCTTCATGATGTGGGGTATGGCGTAAAACATCCAAAGCTGAAACTTGGTAGCATCCTCTGATCCAGTGACCCTGTTGAGCAAGGTGATTATGATAGCAATCTCATCTTTGAACTCCCCTTGCCCGACGTTCTTAGGCAAAGTCTTATGCTTCTCTTTCATCCACCTTTGTGCAATCTTCTTACTGTACTTTTCCTTATGCATCTCCCATATTCTCTCACATTCACCCTTTGAGATAGTGACACTTTCAGGCCATGGGGAAATGGAAAAACATTTCTTGATCATATCAGGCTTCAAACTGCAAATCAATCTGCCATCAATTGATTGAATCTCTCTTGTAGTCGGGTTGTAATGCTTGATGGAAGCGATTACGAACTCAAGACTCTGAACTGATATAGGAATTGACGCTGCTGCGAGGAGTCTAGAGTGTCTAAGGTTTTTGATGGTAGTGTTGCCTGCGCTCTCCAAAGCATGTAGATGAAACACCAACATGATATGATGTAAGTTTGTCTCAACGCTTTTGATGAAATCATGGTAGAGAGCTGATTTGGTCTTGAAATCATTGGGAGTGTACTCCATTTCGGAAACCTTGAAGAATGACTGTAAACTTGCCTAGGTTCGGACAAGTTTTGAGCAACTTACAATTTTTAGAATGCTGAATTTCTTCCTCCAACGGACAAATTTTTGATTTTTTTTTCTAAGATATGGGTTTTGCTCAGAATTTCGTTGCAAGACAACCTAGATTGTCTGTTTTTTAAAATTTTGATTTTATACTAAAAAAGCAACAAACCCTAATTTCTTCAATTTTTCACGAAAAAGTTGGCACTTGGATTTTGTTCAGAATACAATTAGAAATGGACCCAGTTGATTAGATTTGAAAAACACTGATGGCTGATCAAAAAAGCAGCCAAACCTAGAATTTGAAGTTTTCTTGAAAAAAGTTGTGATATGGGTTTTCCTTAGAAGACTGATTTGAGAGGACCCAGATGATTAAAAATTGAATGTACTGAGGATTTCACTGACATGCAAAGCAAAAAGCAGCTGCTGCGACTTGATGAATTTCTTGAAAATTTCTTTAGAAGAATGAGATGATAAGACCTAGATGGCTGAAAATTTGAAAATCTTGGCCTTCTTGAAAAATTTGATCTTCTGAATGAAGAAAACTCGAAAAAGCAAGGCCTTATGCTGCCAGTCTGAAAATTTTGATGAAGAATCAGCAAACTTGAGTTCTTGAATCTTGAATATCACTTCAAACTTGCTGCTCCAACTTTCTCCTTTGAGTGCTACCTACAAAAATAATGAAAATTACATTGAAGAGAGGCGTTAAATAGACTTAGGGTTTTAATTAGGTTTGCTTTCTTTTGTTTTTATCTTCAAAACCCTAAAATCAGCTGTTCAATGAATTTGGACATTCTCATCCTCTTGCAAATTTTATTAAGGCATGGAAAGTTGGGCGCCCTTCTTGGCTAGGGGCGCCCACTTCACCCAGTGTTAAGTCATTTTTTTGAGTTTTTCAACTTTTCTCAATTTTGACCTTACTTTGACCTCGATCTCCAGCTTCCAAATTGATCCGATGAACAAGCTGGATGATTCATCGCGTAGCCTGACTATTTCTAAGAAGATTGTTCTGGAGGCGCCTTTGACAGAAAACTCCGTTTTGACCTTCAAATTCATGGGAGCCTCTTTCTTCCAGGGGCTCCGAACTTTCACAGTGTAAGCCATTTTTTCATGATTTTCAATTTCTTCATTTCCCTTTCATCTTCTAAAGAAATCTTGATTCTAGAAGCTACGCTGATCAGATCAACTGACTAATAGGTTCACTAGATAGCTTGGTTGAAACCGACAAGGTGATCTTGGAGGTTTCATCAGTAAATTCCATCATTTCTGGCCTCAAAAGTTTGGGCGCCTATTCTTTCTTGGGGCGCCCATGTTCCTCAGAGTTAGAATATTTTTCATTTTCTTCATCTTTTCTCTTCCACATATGACCTTGCTTAATCTAGTGATCCGAAGCTCGAACTGGCTGACAGATGGACTCGTCACGAAATTGATAAGATTTTGAGAGGGGTCTTTTGGGAGTCATGTCTGCAGAAAGTCGAATTTGGGCCTTCAAAAGCTTTGGCACCTTTCTTGGCTGGGGGCGCCCAACTTCACTATACTTAGCCGTTTTTCATAAATTTCACCTTTGCTTTGAACTTTTGAAATTCACTCTCGTCAGACCCTCTGTTTAGCCTTTTGCATCTAACGACTATCATCTTAGATTGACCTGTTGGAACTCTTGTTGGAAAGCTTGATCACATCTAACGAAGTCACATTAGAACTTCACTGGCGGATTCATCTGTTTGGACACTCAAAAACTTGGGCGCCTTTCTCCTTCAAGGGCGCTGTTGTGACGTTTTTCACACATCGCCCCATTGCAAATGGGGACCCCCTATTTTGGCTTTGCTTTTGGTTTGATGTTGGTTTGTTTTTGCTGTTGTCTCTCTCTCGTTCTGTCTGGGACGGGCCCGCCGTTGAACCATAACGTGAAATTTTGGCCAAGTCTAGAAATTAGGGTTTCATCTTTTCAGCCAATTCAGGGGCAAGTAAAGTGAGAAAATTGAAATTTGAGCTTAACATTGTTATCAGTATGCTTCCAGCAGGTTTCCAGCCAAGTTTCATCAAATTCCAAGGTACTTACTATTTTTAGTAAGTGTGAAATTCAGGGCAATTTGTCAGTTATTTCGAGATTCCGATCATCACACTGCATTCAGAGTGTACCAGACTGCTTGCATGCCAAATTTGAGCAAAAACAGACGACTTACTATTTTTAGCATCCGGCTTGCGCAAATTTCGAGTCCGGATGCGAGATTTTCTTTGCATGTTTGGATATTCCTTCGGGTTTTTAGAGACCTTCGCGATGGTATAACATGCAAGAGGCGACCACTTTTAGGATTCAGCCTCCGAGGCTATTTTTAGGGTTTGCATGTCGAGGTTTCTTTTGCATGTCGGTGATTCCTGATGGGTTTTCGAGAGCCGATGGTGTGACATGCAAATGAGGATTCTCCTTTCGGTAAGGAACTTGCTATTTTTTGCTGGTGTGTCGGTACGGTTGAAGCGATCGCGGTAGCGAGGATATGCATGCGGTGAAGTTAGGGTTTCGGCCGAGACCTAAAATAGGCATAAAAGTCAAAATCTTCAGCGATGTAAACCATCTATCTTGGTGAAATTCGAGTCAAGCGGAGCACTTACTATTTATAGTAAGTCAATTTGAAGCGGCTAAAATAGTAAATCAGTTGCATCGTCAATATCGACCAGCAGGTCCGCGTGGTGAGGCGCCTCATTCAAATTTCAACTCGATCGGAGCACTGGAGCTATCAGAAACATGAAGTTACTATTTATAGTAAACCACCCCCGGAAACATGCTAAAAATAGCAGGGTGATTAAAAATGGCAGTGCCGACAGGTTAACAGGGTTATGAGGATGCTACGTTCAAAATTTCAGGCCATTCCGAGCTTCACAGGCGCAGATTCAGAGAACTTACTATAAATAGCAGGGCACGTAGGCTGGCAAGGATGATGAAAATTTGTCTAAGTCTGGAGTCTCGTCCAGCAGGCATAAGAAAATGCGCCCATCTCAGCTAGAGGCGTGGAAAATTTTGAAAACGAAGTTCATCCTTCACACAGGGCAAAATGCGCCCAAGGTGAGAAAAGTCAAAGAAAGTCAAAGTTTTTATCTTGCTCCAGGGGCAAAATGCGCCCAAACTTGAAGAGGAAAAAGTTGAAAATTTTTCTAAGTCTGAGACCTCGTCCTTCACCAGGGGTAAAATGCGCCCAGCTCAAGCTCTCATGTTGAAAAAGTTTCTAAGTATAAAACTCGT
The DNA here is from genome assembly GCA_007258455.2 of Sequoia sempervirens. NCBI lineage: Eukaryota > Viridiplantae > Streptophyta > Pinopsida > Cupressales > Cupressaceae > Sequoia > Sequoia sempervirens. The sequence continues at coordinate 132,320 of VDFB02177986.1, read as the reverse complement.
CCTGCAGCCTATACAAAATGCGCCCAAAGGTGATAAAAAGTCAAAGAGGTCAACGAATATCATCCTGCTCCTATAGCAAAATGCGCCCAGCTCAAGGTTGATAGCAAAAATTTCTAAGGCATGAAAGATATCCTCCACCACCCCCTAAATGCGCCATCCTTCATGCATGTGCAAATGCGCCCAAAGAGGTCAACAAGTCAACATGTTTCATCCTGCACATAGGTGGAAATGCGCCCAAAATGCAAGTGAGTCAAAGAGGTCAATGGCGTTCATCCTTCAAGCATGGCAAAATGCGCCCAAAAGCATGCATGTAAAGACAAGAAAGGGAAGTTGAAGGGGAAAAGGCTTCATTCTTCTCTCTCTCCCAAATGCGCCCATGCAAAGTCAAAAAGTCAAGAGTGTTTGAATGTGTTTCATCCTTCACCACATGCAAAATGCGCCCAAGATAGACTAAGAGTGGCATTGAATATTTTAACCTTCATGAAGTGTGATATGCGCCCAAGTTGAGGTAAGTAAAAGGGTGAATAAAGAGTGTGGGGATGAAATTTAAAAATTAATGTGGCCTAGGCGTTGGAAGTGAAGTCTTCTAGCAAGTGTAATATGCGCCCAAGGCACAAAGGGGAGAGATTTAAATATGCTAGGCGTAGTGAAATAAAATACAAGTTGTTGACAAATATTGCTAAGGCGTTGGAAGTTGAGTGATGGAAATTCTTTTTCTAAGGCATTGGAGCTTCAAAAATATTTTTCAAGTGTGAAGTAAAATGCGAAGTGGTGGCTAGAAAAATAAAATGTGCCAGGCACCTCTATGAAAAATTTTCTAAGTGAAGTTGATATTTTCACAGGCAAAATTGATCGAGTTGGATATAAAATTTTCTAAGGCAAAATTTTCGAAGTGATTCAAAAATTTTCTAAGGCACAAAATATTCTCCCTTAGAAAAATGCCTAAGTCTGGAGAGATGATGGAATTTTCCTGAGGCACGAATAGAATTGCCAGAGGTGAAGTCAGTGATTGCCAGCTGCACAAGATTGATAAAAAAAATTTCAAGTCAGAGCAAAATTCTCAGAGGGGATCGAAGAACGAGAACAAAGTTGTTGAAAGAATAATTTTCCAAGGTTCAAAATTCAGAGAAATAAAATGAACCCGTTCGTCGTGCACCCATGGGTTCGAAGCGTTCTGGAGAAAATTTTCTTCTGGGTATCGAAGATTATCGATGAGGAGTTGATTTTAAGGTCTTCCAGCTTGTCGAGAATTTTGGGATGAAGATTTTAAGTGGGCACCGGTTGATGAATTTTCCTAAGAAATTTGAAAATTTTCTAAGGCAAAAATGAAGAAAATGCGTTTTCAAATGAATTTGAAAGAAACTGCCTAGAAGCGCCTTAAACCCTGGTAAAGAAAGTCCGCAGAGCCGGAGATAGTGAACGAAATTGAGTATCGGAGCTCCAGCAGGTGAATGAATTTCTCAAAGATGATACGCCCTTGAAGAAGGTGGATTGAAAATTTGGCTAAGGCATGAAGAATTTGAACGCGAAGTTGGCTGTTGAAGATCAGAACATGAAAATCAGGTAAGTAGGTTGAATTTATATCATGAAGTATTCTAATACCCCTCTCCTTGCTTGTTTTGCAGGAGAAATGTTGAGGCCAAAGCATGATGTCTGGAAGTGGAAGCACGATGAAGATGAGTTTCAATCTCGAAGGAGGAAAATTTGCAAGAAAATGGCTAAGTGTTAAGACTTAGTATAACTCGAAGTGACGAAGATGAAAACCCTCAAGTGGAAGAAGTCAAAGAACAACGCCAAGAAAGAAGATCGAGAACAGTGTGAACGCGTCTACAAATGGAATCTTCTAGAAGGATGATGGTGGACATTATAGCGCATTTATTACCCCACTCTCCTCTGTGGCGGTTTTTAGGGCAATATTATTTAGGGCTGAGGTGGCACGATTCTGGCCACTCTATTGATTGTAACCCTAGCCTCTTTTGGGACTTGGCTAGCTATATAAAGGGGGAGTCCCCCTCATTTGTAATTCATTAGAATTAGATAGTAGACGAGAGAAGATTAGAATAGACATAGAGTAGAGGGACAACTTAGAAGTAGCTTAGTATTGTAGAGCATTTTGCATAATTTGGAGAAGAGAGAAAGTTTTCCCTTTGAAAACTTTTGAAGAGATTGTTGTGTAACACATTTTATGATAATAGATCTTTTCATTGATGATGGAATTCGTCTTGTCATGAAATGCTAGCAAGGTTTCTTCTTCCTTTCGTATCCAAGTAGCTTAGTTCATGCAAATAGCTTACTTTGGTGTGTGGTGTTTTATTGAGATAGCTTCGCTTTATTCCATACCACTAGCGGCTTGTTGATGATAAGTCCGCCTTGCGTGGTCAACTGGACATTATCTTGTGTTTAACTTCGGTTGTGATTTATATCCTTATATGCGTCGTTGTGATGGTGTATGCATGTTAAATCGTAATTTGAACATCTTTTGCTATTTCCCTTGAAGATTGCACCGATTTTGCTGAGGCTGTCCGACGGAGGCTAGGTGAAATCCGGTTGAAGTCTATTGAAGTGAAGCTCCACATATCCTGCATTTAGAATAAAACATAAACGTCTTAGGCCCTACACCCTTTTCAATTCAGTACTTTCTGGTTAGAATAGGAAACCCGCACTTCATAGATAAATCTTTCGAGCATTTGAATTCCTTTCTCCGCTGCCGAATAATTCTGTAAGTCCCCTTGAAATACCAGCAAATCACATCGAGCCAAACTGAGCCTATTCGCACTTAAGGAACCTTGGGGTTGAACGCACGAACTTTCTGGCAATCTTAGCGTGCGGAATACTTTGATCAAGAGAGAATAGGGAAGCCATTGGCAACTTTATTCTGCGTTGGTGCGGTCACAAAAAACACATCAACAGGCGCCCATGTGCTTCAGACTTAGAAAAAATTTCATTAGATTTTATCTTTAGATTCAAACCTTCATTCTGTGCCTTCAACATTGATCTGAATTCGTTGGAGATTGACCTATCCGATGCCCTGACAAAGATATTCGTTGCGAAGCAGACTGAATTCCGGAGAGATTGAGCATTTTAGAAAACCCTAACTGTTGGATTTTCCCCTTCAAAAAGCTGGGCGCCCTTCTTCACTAGGGGCGCCCAAAGTTCCCAGACTTAGTCAAATTTTGGAGATTTTCATTCTTTTTCACTCTGACTTCTGTTTAGATCTTCCCTATTTGATTTCGAATCCCGGACGACTAGATTATCCGATGACTGCACCGTTGGATTCGTCGCAGAGCTGGAAGAAAACTGAGCAGCTTTGCTTGGAGGCTTAAACCCTAATTTGAACATTTAATGCCCTAAAAAAGATGGGCGCCTATTCTCTCCTAGGGCGCCCATGACAACCAGTGTTAGAAAATTTTCACAGTCTTCACCCTCTTTCTTCATTCTTCGTGCTTGTTTACCAACTCACCTTCTATTCAGAGCTTGAGTGTTAAATCTAATGCTGCTGGCTAATTGACCTCCATTGACGACCTCGGAGCTCCTAATATGCTTTTGAAAAAGCAGAATAGACCCACTAGGGAAAAACTGATCTTTTTGATATTCTGACTGCATCAGCCTGATATGGAAGTATTTTGAGCCAATCAAAATCAGTTTGAACCCTATTGGACCAACTTTCTATTTTTAGAATGTTTTGCTAGTAATTGTTTCAAAAGAAACCCAAAAAAACCCAAAAAAAGTTACTATTTTTAAAATATTTCTAAAAATAGCAGTTTTCCTAAAAAGTAAGAATGAAAAACTGAGATATGAGTTTTGTAGATTAGGTCGCTCTGAGCAGACCCAAATCGTCAGATTTTGAAAATTTTACATTTTAATCCGTCATGCAAGACATGCACACCCAAATTTTGACCTTTTTGACTGATTTAACAAGACTTTTACTCATTTCTTCAAAATGTCTAAGTGTAACAAAAATTTTAATTTTGGAGTACAACACAGAGTCTTTCACAAGAAGTTGAGGAAGTTTGTGTTGATTTTTTTTGATGATATCCTCATCTTCGGCAAGACGTGGGGAGAACATCTCAAGCACTTGGAGGAAGTGCTTACCATCTTGGAATCAAAGAGCTTGTTTGCCAAAGAATCCAAATGTGAATTTGGAATGAAAGAATTTCTCTACCTTGGTCACATAATCAGTGCTGATGGGGTGAAAGTTGATCCTAAAAAGATCAAGGCGATAGTTGATTGGCCACCTCTAGAGAACTTGACTCATTTGAAAGGGTTCTTGGGTCTTTGTGTCTTTTACCGAAGGTTTGTGAAGGGCTACTCTCAAAGTGTTGCTCCTCTTACTGACCTCACTAAAAAGGGAGCTTTCTTTTGGTCAAAAAAGGCCCAAAGTGTTTTTGACAAATTCAAGATCATGAGTTCTTGTCCGGTTTTGGCCATACCAGATTTTTCCAAGGCCTTTGAGCTGCAATGTGATGCATCAGGAGAAGGTGTTGGTGTATTTTTGATGCAAGATAAACATCCCATTGTGTTTGAAAGCAGAAAATTAAGAGGTGTTGAAACGACTTACTCAATCTATGACAAAGAAATGCTTGCAATCATGCATGCATTAGCTAAGTTCAGACAATATTTGGTAGGGAGAAAGTTCGTTTTCAAGACTGACCACAATAGTCTCAAGCACTTCATGCATCAAAAGGGCTTGAACAAAAGACAACAAAAGTGGATGAGTAAAATTCAGGAGAGGTTTTCTTGGAAAGGGCTGAAAGAGGAAGTCCAATGCTACATCAAGGAGTGTCCCACTTGCCAGATGAACAAAAATGAGCATTCTCTTCCAGCTAGTCTGCTGCAACCTTTTCCCATTTCCAACTAAAAATGGGAAAGCATATCAATGGACTTCATCACTGGGTTGCCAAAAGTTGAAGGCAAAGATTGTATTTATGTTGTAGTGGACAGATTAACAAAGTTTTCTCATTTTTTTGCCATCATTAGCTCATTTTCAGCAACTCAAGTTGCAAATTTGTTTTTTCATGAAGAGTTTAGATTGCATGGGTTGCCGAAAAACATTGTGAGTGATAGGGACAACAAGTTCCTAAGCAGTTTTTGGCAAGAAGTCTTCAGGATGAGTGGTACAGTGCTCACTCCAAGTACTAGCTATCACCTTCAAATTGATGTACAAACAGAGATAGTGAACAAGTGGTTGGAAGGCTATCTTAGAAACTATGTCTTGGAGCAACAAAGAGTATGGGTGAAATGGCTTCACCTAGTGGAGTATTGCTACAATTCATCCTTCCACATGTCAATAAGGATGTCTCCATTCATGACTCTTTATGGTTATGAGGCTCCTAGCTTTGCTGATTTAGTGTTTGGTGATAGCAAAGCCCCTCAAGCCAAGGATTTGTTGCAGCAAAGACAAGATATTTTGAAATCCTTGAAGAACAACCTTCAAATAGCACAAAATTAACAGAAGATGTAAGCTGATCAGTAGCGTGTTGAGCGTTCATTTGAGGTTGGAGATATGGTTTATCTTCGTCTTCAGCCTTACAGAAAATCTACTTTCAAAAAGAGTGGAGCTGAGAAGCTCAAACCTCGCTTCTATGGGCCATTCAAAGTCATCAGAAAGGTTGGGGCAATGGCTTATGAGTTGGAGCTACCATCGAGTAGCAAAGTTCACAATGTCTTCCATGTGTTTCGCCTCAAGAAGGCATTGGGACACAATGTTGTTGCTTCATCACAGTTGCCTCCCTTGGAGGAAGAAGGACAGCGGATTTTGATTCCAGAGAAGATTATTAATTCCAGAGAGCATTTTTTGAGAAGAACAATCAAAGAATACTTGGTGACGTGGAAGAACTTGCCTTTGGAAGATGCGACTTGGGAGAATGAGGAGATTTTGTAGCATATCAACTTGCGATTGCTTGAGGGAAAGCAATCTTGGGGAGGGCAGACTATAATGTCCCCTTCTCAGTTGTGATCAATTCAGTTGACCGTTAGCCTATTCCAGAGACCCGTAGGCTACTCGAAGGGTGAAATTAGGGTTTCTTGTTTTTGAGGAGGTTATTGCTTGAAATTTGGTGATTGAATTGCAGATTCTTTATGGGTTTTCAGAGAGCTTCGTAGTGGTATAGCTTGCATGGTGATCCAAGCAACTTCAGGAATTTGCTATTTTTAGTAAATTCCATTTCTGGCAATGGTCCTATTGGCTTCGATGCAATTGGCTCTCTTCTTTAGCCAATTCAATTGGTATTTTGATTTTTGGCCTTTGGATGCATTTTTTGGAGAGATAAGTTGAGTTGATTTAAATAATATTATATTTTAATGTTGACCCCATAGTAACGGGACTCGCCCAGATGCGCCCAGACGCAGCAAGTCGCACTCTGTGCACCCTTGGCCGCGTCCTGGGAGCGCTGGTGCGGACGCGTCCGCGTTTAGGCTGGACTTGCCGGGCGTGCCAGACACAGTGCATCCAAGAGAGTCCTGAGCCCTGGACGCGGCCGAGGCAGCCAAGGCCAAAAAAAACATAAGTTAAAGTTTTTTTATATATTTTTTTTAACTTATATTATCTCCTTAGCCCTAAAAGCAACCTCATTTCATTCATTTGGAAAAATAGGAGGAGAAAAGAGGGCAACCAGTAAGTTGTTGAAGACAAATCCAGGGTCATATATTATTTGGGGAGCTTCATACCAGCAAGGAGGTGCATTGAGAGCTCATTACCAGTGATTGGGAGGAGTTTGCATTGCATTCCAAGCCAAATCTAAGTGGTAAGTTTGATTTTAATTGATTTTTTTTGTGTTTTTTAACAAGTAATTCATTGTAATTTGTAAAATCATTGTTTTTTTGAGTTTGCATTTTTTTTTTACAAACCCTACTTGCAACTTAAACAATTTTAGAAACCCTACTTTTGCAGCCACATTCATTTGCAAAACAAACCATATTATTATTTTCACAATGTTTCAAACCCCAGTCAGAAAAGACCCTGCTTAGAAACATGCTGAAATCTTTCCCAGAATGAAAAGAGGAGACAAAAAATGTAACTACTGCAAAACAATATTTCATGGAGGCATAAATAGATTAAAATACCATCTTGCACGCATACCCACCCATGATGCAGTGGGTTGCACTAAAGCACCTCCTGAGGTTGTTCGTGAAGTGCAGGTGCAATTAGACACTTTTGAAATGAAAAAGAAATGAAAAAGAAACAGAAGCAGGAGTTGGTGAGTGTTGGAGTTGGACAGGGACTTGGTGTTGTTGGAGATGCTTCTTCCATGCCTCAATACCATCCTAATGCTAGTGCTTCTATTTCTGCATTAGCTATGCTTATGCATACTCCTAGTGCTGGTGGTGCTGCTACTGCTAGTAGTAGTGGCAGTATTAGCATTGGCCCTAGAGTTCGTAAATCCAGGGTGGACTCATATTTTGTACCACGCACTACTCCTGGTTCCTGTTGACGTGGTTTTCGCGACCGCACCAACACAGAATAAAGTTTCCCAATGGATACTCTATTCTCTTTTGATCAAAGTATTATGTGCGCTAAGATTGCGAGAAAGTTCGCACGTTCAACTCCAAGGTTCCGAAATACAATAGAATACCCTCAGTTGGCTCGATGTATTTTGCTGGTATTTCAAGGGGACTTACACAATTGTTCGACCATTGACAACAGACAGTGGATTAAAGGATTTCGTGTAATTTGGATGATTTGGCAAGTGAGCACAAGTTTCCTAATTCTAACCAGAAATGAACTGAATTTAAAAGAGTGTAGGGCCTAAGAAGTTCTAATCTACTCTAAGGCATGGGACATGGCGATCAATTCTCACAAGCTTCAACCGAGCCTTGCTTTGCCTCGCTTTGGATAGCTTCCACAAAACCGGTGCAATCTTCAGAGGAGTGGCGAAAGGTGTTCAAATTATAACTCGACATGCAAGTACCATCAAGATGATGCATACAAACACGTGAATCACAATCGAAGTTAAGTTTGAGAAATAAATCTAGCTGACCACGCAGGGCGAACCCACCGTCAGCGAGCCCGCTAGTGGTATGGACAAGCGAAGTCTTGTTCAAATCGAGCACCACATTCCACAATCACTAAGTACTTGCATGAAATGAAATCTACTTTACCTTAAGCTACTTCAAGATGCTACGTGAATTGGAAGGAGGAAGAAGCCTCAACAACTACTCATAACAAAGAAGAAATCACCATCAATGAAAATTCTTTTATTATGAAAGCATTCATGACAACTTCTTACAAAGTATTCAAAGGGAAAACTTTCCTTCCTTCCTCAATCTAAACTATACTATCAACTATTCTACTTTCTACTCTATCAATTTCTCTCTACTCCTTCTCTGCTATCCTAACTCTGATCTAATTCTAATGAGATACAAATGAGGGGAACTCCCCCTTTTATAGATGGCCAAGTCCAACGGACGGCTTAGATTACAATCGGCTGAATGGCCAGGATCGCGCCACCTCAACCCTAAACAAGATTCGCCCTAAAAACCGCCACAAAGGAGAGGGGTAATAAATGAGCCATAATGTCCATCATCCTTCTAGAAGATTCCATCTTTGAAACGCGTTCACACTATTCTTGATTTTCTTCTTGACGTTGTTCTTCAACTTTGCTCAAGCTTCCATTCTTTTCTCCATCTTGAGTTTTAAAAACATTTCTTCTTAGTCAATAAATCTCAACACTTAGCCATTTTTCGCAACTTTTCTTCCTTCAAGTTTGGTCTCGACGTTTCTCCTGCAAAACAGGCAAGGAGAAGAGTATTAGAACACTTCATAATATAAACTCACTTTACTTACTTGATTTTCATGTTTTGACTTCCAAGGGTTCATCGCCTTCACTAGCCAACTTTTGCCTTATTCATGATTCTTCATGCCTTAGCCAAATTTCAACTTCCTGAGGGCGCATTTTAGAGATGCATTTTAAGATCTTTTGAAGGTGTTAACTTCAACTGCATCTTCTTCAAGAAATTTATTCCACCAGCTGAAGCATTAACAATTTTGATTTCATTCATCTCCAGCTCAGGAAGATTATCTTCACGAAGAATTTGAGCAAATTCACCTAGGCAGTTCCTTTCAAATTCATTGTCTGGAGGATTTTACCTTGAAAACACATTTTCTTCACATTTGCCTCAGAAAATTTTAAAATTTCCCTTAGGAAAATTCATAATTTGAGCACCGATCAAATTCTTCATGTTGAAGGCCCCAACAAACTGTGGAAGACTTCGAAATCCATTCCTCATCGCAAACGTCCAGTACCCAGAAGAAAATTTTCTTCAGAACGTGTCGAATTCATGGGTACACAACAAACGGGTTCATTTAATTTTCTTGAATTTTGAACCTTGGAAAATAATTTTTTAAACAAATTTAATCCCGTTCTTCACATCTGTGAACATTTCTTGTTGCTCTGACTTGAAAATATTTTATCCACCCTATGCAGCTGGCATCATCCGACTTCATCTCTGGCAATCCTGCTCGTGCTCTAGGAAATTTCATCACTATTTCAACTTGGGCGTATTTCTCCTAAGGAAAATTTCCTTGCCTTAGAAAATATTTTAATCACTCAGCACTTTTGAAAAAATTTCCTTAGAAAATTTTACTTCAACTTCGTTCACCTTGCCTATGAGGAAAATTTTATTTCATCCATGCTCATTTTCCAATGGTGGGAAATTTTATCAACTTCATTTAAAAAAATCTTCTTGAAGGCACATCATACTTTAACATGTTTTATTTTTCATTTGGAAATTTCCAACGCCTAGGCATGTTTTATTTTTTTACTTAGCAATATCATCTTGCACTTGGCACATTTAGCACTTAGAAGAGGACACTTTCATTTAAAACTCCAACGCCCTAGCAACATTCACCCTTTATTCTTATCAACTTGGGCGCATTTCCTTAGTCATGAAGGATAAAACATTTTCAACGCCATCTTGACTTGTTTTCATACTTGTGATGGGCGCATCTTGAAGTGTCAAGTGGATGGGTGCATATTCAAGGTGATGGAGGATGAAGTTTCTTTGACTTTTGACTTCTTTCTTGGGCGCATATGACAAGATGTAAAGGATGAAACTTCCAACGCCTTAGTGACCTTTGGGCTTCCTTCTTTTGTCCTCATGTGGCCTTACTTGGGCGCATTTAGGCATGTAAGGTGGATGAACATCTTTGACCCTCCCTTGACTTTTCCTAGCTTATTCTTGCATGGGCGCATCTTTCCATAGGAGGAGGATAAGCATTTCATACTCAGAAAATTTTTGCATGCCACTACCTTGAGTTGGGCGCATTTTGCCATGGGTGAAGGACGAACTTTGTTGACCTCCTTGACTTTCTTGAGAAGTGGGCGCATTTTGCCATGTAAGGAGGATGAAACATGTTAGAAACTTTTCCAAACACCTTGAATACTTGCTGGGCGCATTTGGAGGTGGCAGGAAGATTTAGCTATGCCTTAGCCATTTTTTCTTTGTCTTCGCCAGTTCCTCCATGCCTGCTATTTATAGTAAGTCCTCCAATTCTTGCATCTCTGAAGCTCAGAATGATTTGAAATTTTGAACACTGGATCTTCACGACCTTACTACCCTGTTGAGAATACTATTTCGGGTTGGCCTGCTATTTTTAGCCCATTTCTGAAGGTAGTTTGCTATTTATAGCAACTGCTTGTATCTGATACCTCCACAACTCCGTTCGATTTGAAATTTGAATGACATGCTCCTCACCACGTGACCTACCTATTGACACTGGCGCCTGCTGCTGATTTGCTATTTTTAGTCTGTTTCCAAAATGACTTACTATAAATAGTAAGTACTCTGTTTTTCTTCAAATTTTACCAGCAGATAGCTTGAAGGATGCTGATCGCGGTGGTTTACACCAGTTTTCGAAAATTCTGACTTTTTACCCCTCTTTTCAGGCCCTGAAGCTGGAAACCCTAATTTGTTCTGCATGCATATCAAATGATCTATGTTTGTCCTCGTTTCTGTTGCATTGCGATCAGCTCGTGATTTTGAAGTGCTGGGAGGCGACTGCCGGGATGCACCTGCTAAAAATTGTAAGTTCCTAAATGAGTGATGATCTCCATTTGCATGTCATATCACTGTGAAGCTCTCGAAAAACCCATAAGGAATATGCAGACATGCAAAGAAAACCCTGACATGCAAACCCTAAAAATAGCCTCGGAAGGCTGAATTCTGAAAATCGTTATCTCGCTTTGCATGTCACACCATCACGAAAGTCTCTGAAAACCCAAAAGGAATCTCCAGACATGCGTTGAAAAATTCTTCACTTAAGCCCTGAAATCTGCTCTGGAAGCTGGACTACTAAAAATAATTAGTCTGTTTCAACTCAAACTTTGCACGTGAGCAGCTTGATGTGTCCTGAATGCAGTGTGACTGTCGGAATTTCAAAAATATTGACGGAATGCCTTGAATTGCATACTAAAAATAGTAATTACCCGGAATTTGATGAAATTTCAATGGGGGCCTACTGGAAGCATACTGACAGCAATGTTAATCTCAATTTTCAACTTATTCACCTTGCTTGACCTCAGATTGACCGGGAAAGCACAAACCCTAATTTTCCAGACTTGGCCAAATTTCACGTTTAAGCTTGCAGACGGGAACGTCCCCAGAAGGCAAACATCAGAAAAGAGACAGTCAGAGAGAGAGAGAGAGACAAAAACCAAAGCCAAAAGACCAGAATGGAGAAAAAATTAGGGGTCCCCATCTTGAATGGGGCGATGTGTGAAAAGGTCACAACAGTTCCCAACCGTCGCTTGAGAGCATAGGTTGAAACTAGGATGCACATGATGCAACAAAAAAGACAATTGCAGACTTTTGGTACTACTGCACCATTCCCTTCCATGTAGCCAGATAATTCTTTTTCGTTTAAGTGTTTTAAAATTTATATTTAAATTTTAGAATCTAGATGTATCTCATTATCGAATCCAAATTTAAAGTTAAAAACTTAAAACTTTTCATTTTACAATACTTATGTAACTTATTAATTTATTTATGACATGTTTTAGGTCACCCTTTTGGCAAAACATGGTTGATGTCATAACCGTATGTGGGGCGGGGTTCAAAGCCCCTAGTGAAGATGAATTAAAGAGCCCACTTTTGACTCAAAAGGTGGCAGATATGAAAGCACAATTAGAGGAGCAACGCAAGCAGTGGAGGATGATTGGTTGCACCATCATGACTGATGGTTGGACCGATAGGAGAAATAGGACGCTGCTTAATTTCCTAGTTTCCTCCGAAGGTAATTGTACTTCCCTCAATGCAATGAAATTTGAATTTGATTTAGTGATTAATATTTAATAATTTAATATGGCTGATTTATGTTTTTAATTTATTGAATAATTGGTTTTGCTTTTTTTTTTAGGTGGCACCGTCTTCATGAAGTCCATTGACGCTTTTTCCCAATTCAAAAATGCCACATACCTGTGTGAGGCTATAGAGAAGGTGATAGCTGATGTGGGGGAAGAGAATGTAGTGCAAGTGGTGATAGATAATGTAGCAAATTATGTTGCTGCTGGTAGATTATTGATGGAGACGCACCCTACTATATTTTGGATTCCATGTGCCGCCCATTGCATTGATCTCATGTTGAAGGACCTTGGCAAGCTCCCATGGATCAAAACATGTGTGGATGCAACAAAAAACATATGCAAATTTGTATACAATCACACATGGGTGCTTAACCTTATGCGGCAATACACGGGGTTGAGGGAGTTGTCTCGTCCTAGCATCACTAGGTTCGCAACAAATTTTATCACGATGCAATCCTTGATTCGGTCAAGGGCAGCTTTAAGGAGCATGTTTACTAGTGAGGAGTGGTCTTCCTCATCCTTTTCTACAAGCACTGTAGGGATTGCTGTGGTTGATTACATTTGTGATGAGCAAGGGTTTTGCACACCAATGGACCAGATTGTGAAGGTAAAATTTAATTCTTTATTATGTTTTAATTTTTAATCATACCTTACTTTTATTTGTTTATTTTCGTTCACACTTATTTGTGAAACATGTTTGCACTTTGCAGTTTATTGAGCCCTTGCTAGTTCTCCTACAAGTTGCAAATGGGGAGAAGCCCGCAATGGGCTACATATATGAGGGCATGGATATGGCCAAAGAGGCCATTAGATCAATCTATGGTGGAGTTGAGAAGTATCGTCCCATTTGGTATATCATTGATAGGAGATGGAAAACCAACTTCATAGGCCCATCCATGCAGCCACATGTTTCCTAAATCTGGCCTTCCAATTCTATCATGATTTCTGTGTTGATAGAGAAATTCTTAGTGGGCTCTATACGACGATAGAGCGGATGTTGCCTTCACTAAGGCACAAGGAGACTTCTTTGCATGTCAAATGTGCAAAGATAATAGGACAACATTACTGCCAGGTAAAAATATATTTAAGCGCATAATTTTCATCTTTTTATATTATAATTTATTATTAAATGTTGAACTTGAACTTGAAACTTGCAATGAGATTGATTTTGTTTCTTTTTCTCATCTCAAATAGATGGTGGCATATGTTTGGTTCTGATACACCGATCCTACAAAATATTGCCATTCGTATATTGAGCCAGCCATGTAGCTCATCTGGTTGTGAGCACAATTGGAGTATGTTTGAGCACATACACTCCAAGAAGCGCAATAGATTGACAGTGGAGAGGATGAATGACTTGGTATATGTTCATTACAACCTTTGGCTCAGATACAAGAAGCTTTTTTACCACAACAAAACCCCGATCAGTCTAGAGGAGGTTGATCCATAGTCTAAGTGGATCACTGAGGGTATAGATGCAGTCTTTAGTGACGAGGACCTTGATTGGGTGGACCAGGCACAGAGAGAGGCCGAGGTTGTGTTGATGTGATTTTGTGAGGTTGTGTTGATGTGATTTTGCGACCGCACCAATCAGCAGAACAAAGTTGTCCAAAGGCTACTCCATTCTCACTTGATCAAAGTATTCCGTGCGCTAAGATTGTAAGAAAGCTCGCACGTTCAAATCCAAGGTTCCGAAATACTTAGAATACCCTCAGTTGGTTTGTTGTGAATTGTTGTTTTCACGAGGGGACTTACACAATTGTTCAGAATACTTGCAGTTAACAGTAGACGAATGATTGGAAGGGATTTGTATAATGCAGATGATTTGACAATAAGTACGCTTTCCTAAAACTAACTGTTGTGACCTTTTTCCCACATTGCCCCATTGCATATGGGGACCCCCTAATTTTTGCTTCGTTTCGAACTTTTGGCTTGATTTTAGTTTGTTTTGTCGTTGTCTCTCTTTTCTACTGTCTGTCTTTCCGGGATTTCTCCGCCATTGAATTTAAACGTGAATTTGGTCGAGTCTAAAAATTAGGGATTGGACTTTTCGGGCCAATCTGAGGTCAAGCAAGGTGAATAAATTGAAAACAAAGACTAACATTGTTGTCATTGTGCTTCCAGCAGGCCCTCACAAAAATTTCATCAAATTCCGGGTACTTGCTATTTTTAGTATGTAATTCAAGGTACTCCGTCAACATCCTTGAAATTCCGATAGTCACACTGAATTCAGGACATGTCAAGCTGCTCACTGGAAAAATTTTGAGCTGAAACAGACAACTTACTATTTTTAGCAGTTCAGCTTCCGAAGCAGATTTCAGGGCTTAGATGCAAAGTTTTTCAACGCATGTCTGGAGATCCCTTCTGGGTTTTCAGAGATCTTCGCGACAGTATAACATGCAAAATGAGATGACAACTTTCAAAGTTCAGTCTTCCGAGGCTATTTTTAGGGTTTACATGTCAGGGTTTTCTTTGCATGTCTGCATATTCCTTTTGGGTTTTTCGAGAGCTTCGCGATGATGTGACATGCAAACGGAGATGGTCACTCATTTGGGAACTTACTATTTTTAGCAGGTGCATCCCGACAGCCGCCTCCCAGCACTTCAGAATCACGAACTGATCGCAATGCAGCAGAAACGAGAACAAATGGAGATCGTTTGATATGCATGCAAGATGAATTAGGGTTTCCAGTTTTGGTACCCAAAAAGAGGGGTAAAAGGTCAGAATTTTTGAAAACTGGTGTAAACCACTGTGATGAACATCCTTGAAGCTATCTGTTGGTAAAATTTGAAGACAAACGAAACACTTACTATTTATAGTAAGTCATTTCAGAAATAAGCTAAAAATAGAAAGTCAGTTGCAGGCACCGATGCCAAAAGGAGGGTCACGTGGTGAGGAGCACCTCTTTCGAATTCCAAATCAAACGGAGTTGTGGAGATATCAGAAGCAACCAGTTACTATAAATAGCAAACCACCTTTAGAAATGGGCTAAAAATAGCAGGCCAACCCGAAATAGCAGTGTCAATAGGTCGATGAAGTCGTGAAGATCCAGCGTTCAAAATTTTAAATCATTCTGAGCTTCAGACATGCAAGAATTGAAGAACTTACTATTTATAGTAAGGCATGGAGGAACTGGCAAAGACAAAGAAAAAACGGCTAAGTCTGAGACTTCATCCTGCATCACCATGAAAATGCGCCCATTTCAAGCTAATAGCATCAAAAAATATTCTAAGTGTTGGATATCCTCCTGCCACCTCCAAATGTGCCCTGCTTGATGAAGAAGCATAAAAATTTTCAAAGGCACAAGTTTCATCTTGCAGCTACCTCAAAATGCGCCCATGCTTGGGAAGCTAGAGAGAGTCAAAAGGAAAGTCAAAGATGTTAATCCTCCTCACCCATCAAAATGCGCCCACTCCTAGTCAAGCACACAAAAAGTTTTTTTAAAGTATTAAGCTTCAGCCACTTCACCATGGAGAATGCGCCCAAGTTTAGAAGGTGGTCAAAGGTGTGGGAAATCTCATCCACCTCACCTGGCTATATGCGCCCACTCTAGGAAGAAGTTCAAGAAATTTTTCTAAGGCATGGACTCATCCTCCACCACCCTCCATTTGCGCCCATCCTTCTAGCAAGTTCATATGCGCCCTAGGATAGCCAGTCAAAGAGTCAACAAAGTTTATCCTTCACAATAAGCTAAATGCGCCCACCTTGAAAGCATGGCATGCAAAATTTTCTAAGGAAAGAATCTTATCCACCTCATATACCAAAATGCGCCCATGCTTGGGAAGCTAGAAGGAAGTCAAAAAGGAAAGTTAAGGCGTAGTAAGTTGATCCTCTTGCCTAACCCAAATGAGCCCATGCAAAGTAGGTATACATGCAAAACATGCAAAAAGACAAACGCCCATGCAAAGTTGGTATTCATGCAAAGTAGGTATTCATGCAAAGGAAGAAAAAGACAAAGTATCCATGCAAGATGAGGACAAATGAAAAGATTCTTGGACAAGACTTAAGTCTACCTTGATATCTAAATGTGCCCAAATCATTGAAAGTAAAGTGAAGGCGTTGAAAGTGTAAAATTCTTCTATCTATGGGAAATGCACCCAAGGTGAGGCAAGTGAAGACAAGGAGTTAACGCGTTAAACAAGGTAAAGTTGGTAGAGGAAAGTTACCAAGGCATGGCTAATATTCTTCATGACACATGAATTGCGCCCAAAGTCCATAACATGAAGTAAAATGTGCTAGGCGTGGGAATTTTAAAATGAAAATGTCCCTCATCGAATATAAAATGCGCCTAAGGTATTCAAGAAGAATTTTTTTCTATGTGAGTCGAAACAATAAAATTTTCTCACCAGAGGAAGATGATTGAAGGTGAAATTAAAAAATCTTCTAAGGCAAAAATAAATTTAAAATGCTAAGTGATATAAAATTTTCTAAGGCACAAATGTTTTTCCTTGGGAAAAACGCCTAAGTCTGGTGAAGTGATGAAATCTCCTAAGACATGAACAAAATTGCCAAAGATGAAGTCAGATGATGCCAGCTGCACAGGGTCAACGAGAAATTTCAAGAAATACACTCAAGGGTGAAGAACACGAATAAATTTACTGACAATATTTTTTCTAAGGTTCAAAATTCAAGAAAATCAGGTGAACCCGTTCGTTGTGCACCCATGCGTTCAACGCGTTCTGAAGGAAATTTTCTTCTGGGTATTGAGGATTATTGATGAGGAATGGATTTTAAGGTCTTCCATAGCTTGCCAAGGATTTTGAGGTAAAGATTTTTGATGGACACCAGGTTGATGAATTTCCTAAGGAAAATTTGAGAAATTTTCTAAGGCAAGGAAGGAAATGTTTGTGAAGATAGAATGCCTTGGCAGATGAATTTGAAATTGAGTGCCTAGATAATTTTTGATCAAATTCCTGATGAAAGGATTTCTTCTCGAGTCTGAGTTGGATGAAATGGCAGAGTGAAGTATGGCCAGGCAGAATAAAAGATAGGTTGGAAATTTGGCTAAGGCATGAAGAATTTGAACGCGAAGTTGGCTAGTGAAGACAATGAATGCTCGGAAGTTAGAGTGTGAGAATCCTGGTAAGTAAGTTGAATTTATATTATGAAGTGTTCTAATGCTCTTCACCTTGTTTGTTTTGCAGGAGAAACGTCGAGACCAAGCGGTGATGACTTAAGTGATTCAAGATGACATTTCAACCTCGAAGGAAGAAAAGTTGCAAGAAAATGGCTAAGTGTTGGGACTTAGTGACAAAGAAGAAACGTTTTCAAAATGCAAGATGGAGAAAAGAATGGAAGCTCGAGCAAAGTTGAAGAACAACGTCAAGAAGAAGATCAAGAGCAGTCTGAACGCATTTCAAAGTTGGAATCTTCTAGAAGGATGATGGACATTAATGTCTCATTTATTACCCCATCCCTCTTGGTGGCGGTTTTTAGGGTGAATCTTGTTTAGGGCTGAGGTGGCACAATCTGGGCCATCCAGCCGATTGTAATTTGAGCCGTCCGTTGGACTTGGCTAACTATAAAAGGGGGAGTCCCCCTCATTTGTGTCTCATTAGAATTAGAAGTAGAAGTTAGACAGTAGAGATTAGAATAAAGAGACAGCTAGGTGATAACTTAGAAGTAGCTTAGTATAGATTGATAGTGTAGTTGAAGAAGAAGGAAAGTTTTCCTTTGAAAACTTTTGCAAGAGATTGTTGTGTAAAACTTTCATAATAAAAGATCTTTTCATTGATGGTGAAAATCGTCTTTGTTATGGATAGCTAGTGAGGTTCCTTCATCCCTTCTACTTCAAGTAGCGTAATTTCATTTTTATGCAAGTAGATGTTAGCTGTGGAATGTGGTGTTTGATCTAAGCAACTTCGTCTATCCATACCACTAATGTATTTGTTGATGGTGAATGCGCCTTGTGTGGTCAACTGGAATATCCTGTACTTAACTTCGATCATGATTTGTATGTCTATATGCGTCGTTGTGATGGTATTTTCATGCTAAGTTGTGATCTGAACACCTTGAACTACTCCTCTGAAGATTGCACCGACTCCGTGGAAGCTGTCCGAGGCGAGGCAAAGTGAAGTTTGGTTGAAGTATGTTGAAGTTGAGCTCCATATCCCACACTTAGAATAGATTTAGACTCTCTAAACCTTGCAACCACTTTAAATTCAGTACTTTCTGGTTGGAATAGGAAATCCGTGTTTCATTGATGAATCTGTCAAATTATGAGAACCCCTTCCTCTGCTGCTGAACAATTCCGTAAGTCCCCTTGAAATACCAGCAAATCACATTGAGCCAACTGAGCCTATTCGCATTAAAAGAACCTTGGAGTTGAACGCACGAACTCTCTCGCAATCTTAGCGTGCTGGATACTTTGATCAAGATAGAATAGGGTAGCCATTGGCGACTTTATTCTGCATTGGTGCGGTCACGAAAAACACATCAACAGAATTGGGGCTAGAAGGAGGGCAGGCTTTGAATTGTTCCAGAGGCTAGAAGGAACCAGTATGATCTTTGAAGTTCCAAATCGGAGATATGTTAGATCTCTCTTATGTCAAAAAATCCAAAAAAAGTGAAAAGTTGAAAAATTCAAAAAAAAAATCAAAAAATGGAAAATCAAAAAAGAGATTTCTCAATGGATGAGCACATTTCTTGCTCTCAAGACAGTCTTATAGATATTGCTCGGATTTATGAAAGATTGAATGCATAGCTGTGGCCCGAGAATTTGTCTAAGTTTGCTTTGCCAGGAAGATGTCGAGTTCATGAGACCTCCCAGCACGAAGAAATCAGTTGCTTAACATTCCTCTCAAGGATAGAGCTTGTTCTCCAAGGGAAAATTTTCTTTTGGGATGTCCCCAAGCCAGGAGTATTGGATGTGGAACTTGATGATTATAGCATTCCTGAAGTTGTCGATGAGGCCTTCACGAGATTCATACTTAGGATCCAAAGTCAGATGGAACTTGGCAATGTTTGTTTAAAAGGTGTTTTGCTCCCTCGTTGGTGTCGGATTCACAACGCACCTCATCCAGAGTTCACTTGCACAACATGTGAAGAGGCCATCAACTTCGCCAGGTGTCGCCTCAGATTACCAGTGCTACCATATGGATTCTTCAAAGACAAAGGATGGATTGAATATGCCACACAAACATTTTCAGCACCAAATGAAGATGATACCTCAACATCATCTAACAAAACGGAAAATAAGTTACAACAAGATGATGTGTTCGAGCTTAGGGAGAAAGCGGATGAAGATTGTTCCTACATCACGCTAGAACAAGAGGCTATTGGAGCAAAGATCAAAGAAGCCGTGAGATATATCCAAGCAAGAGGAAACACCCAAGGCAACTGCCAGCATACGGAAGTGAATGAATGTACTAGATTGCAAGTTATTGAAGATCATCAAGAACCAAGAACAAAGGACTTAGCTCAAAGTAGAGATGATGTGAAAGAAAAATTCACTCGAGGAGGAGAACATGAAGAGGGAAGTGATTTCGGTACACTTCAAGAAGGGATGGTCCTCGATAGAAAAATTCAATCCTGCATGAACGAGATGGAAGAAATGGTCAGTAGCCTAAGGCAAGATGATGTGTTTGATGATCAATGGGCTACCAAGATGGAGGCAGAATATGAAATGCATTTTGCATCAACACTTGATCCATTATTCACAGTCATGGAAGAGTTGCTTGATGAAATTGAAACAAATGAAACACTACATGATGAAGATATAGAAAATGAAGAACAATTCAGGTTGGGGCTTGATCCATTGCTAGAGATTCAAAAGGAGCCAGCGCATGAAATGATCCAAGTTTCCAAATGCCCTCTTGAGTTGATTTCCTGCCCCACTCCTCCTAGTTCAGATCATCTCCACGTTTTAGAAGCAAGAGGTTTGGTTCACCATCAACTTCGACCTCTTGATGAAGCAATGGACGACAGGCAAGCATGCATGCCAACAAATGAAGACCACCAGGTTGTGTCTTTCCCTATTGTTGGCTACCAAGAATATCATTTTGATTATGGAGATTTAGGAAAGACGACTTGTCTATGGATTAATCATGGTCCGGATGAGTTGCCTCAATTGCTAATCTTTCCTGAAGTTTTGCTTGAGTTTGAGATTTTTATTGTGAAAGATTACTTTTCTGAGTTCAAGGAAAAATTTGCTAGGCTCCACACTATCACCGTTGTTTTGTCGCTGCTGAACATCCTGAGAAATCATGCTAGGGGTTGTATGTACTTGGGTCTTTTGATTGTTGTTTGCTTAATGTTTTTGTTTTTGTTTAGATTAGTTGTCTTGCTTTCGTAGTTTAGTTTGCTTTCAATAAGGGTATCCCATTTGTGAGGGGGGGTGTTGTGTTTGTTTTTGCCACACTCCAGTACAATGTTGACATAATGCCAGTCCATTTCTTGGATAATCATTCAGGAAGTGCTTTAGAATCCGAGGTTTTTCTTTCAAGTCTTATCATTTGGTTAGGATCTGTACTTGACTTGGAAGGGAATCATCTATTGTGTCTTGAAACCAAGTCTCACGATCGCTATATTTTACTCACATAATTAATTGCTCTGAGTCATTTTGGCTTCTTGGGAAAAGTCTTGGCAGGTGAAAATCTTACGTCTTGCTTCAGCGCCTCTACAATTCTCAAACCCATTGGAGGCTTCATTGCCTGCCAGCCAATTGTGGAATTGATGGAGAATCAAAGGAAAAGAAAATGTGCTTAAAAGGAATATCTGAAAAACAAGAAAGAAAGAAAGTAAAAATGAAAGAAATATAATGAAATATTGGTTTTGGGAACATACGAGTAACTACACCAGGGCTATGGATGCCCGGCCGGCAGTGGAGCAATATTCGTGAGAATTGTAGTGACAACCTCGTCGGGGCTATGGACGCCTGACTGGCAACGAGGCAATGTCCAGGATGCTTTCGAAGTTAAGATATTTATTTAACTTGCTGGGACGGATTCTAGGAGCTTCAATGGTCTTTTGAGTTAGAACAAACGCCTATGCACACACTTGTAATCAAAGGATGAGGTGCCTTGCCCCAATTTAGGATTCCTCTTCCCTTTTAAGTATATCCCCTAGTCAATTAATGGGTTGGAAAGAATTATCCAAAGGTTTTGAGTATGGAATGGGTGTTGTCTTTGGAATGTTCAAGAACATTTATTCAGGTTGGGGCTAATGTTGTGACCTTTTTCACACATCGCCCCATTGCAAATGGGGACCCCCTAATTTTTTGCTTCGTTTCGAACTTTTGGCTTGATTTTAGTTTGTTTTGTTGTTGTCTCTCTTTTCTACTGTCTGTCTTTTCGGGATTTCTCCGCCATTGAATTTAAACGTGAATTTGGCCGAGTCTCAAAATTAGGGTTTGTACTTTCCGAGCCAATCTGAGGTCAACAAGGTGAATAAATTGAAAACAAAGACTAACGTTGTTGTCAGTGTGCTTCCAGTAGGCCCTCACTGAAATTTCATCAAATTCTGGGTACTTGCTATTTTTAGTAAGTATGCAATTCAGGGTATTCCATCAGCATCCTTGAAATTCCGATAGTCACACTGCATTCAGGACATGTCAAGCTGCTCACTGGAAAAATTTGAGCTGAAACAGACAAATTACTATTTTTAGCAGTTCAGCTTCCGAAGCAGATTTCAGGGCTTAGATGCAGAGTTTTTCAACGCATGTCTAGAGATCCCTTCTGGGTTTTCAGAGATCTTCGCGACAGTATAACATGCAAAATGAGATGACAACTTTCAGAGTTCAGTCTTCTGAGGCTATTTTTAGGGTTTGCATGTCAGGGTTTTCTTTGCATATCTGCATATTCCTTATGGGTTTTTCGAGAGCTTCGCGATGATGTGACATGCAAACGGACATGGTCACTCATTTGGGAACTTACTACTTTTAGCAGGTGCATCCCGACAGCCGCCTCCCAGCACTTCAAAATCACGAACTAATCACAATGCAGCAGAAATGAGAACAAATGGAGATCATTTGATATGCATGCAAGATGAATTAGCGTTTCCAGTTTCGGGACCCAAAAAGAGGGGTAAAAAGTCAGAATTTTCAAAAACCAGTGTAAACCACTGCAATCAGCATCCTTGAAGCTATCTGCTGGTAAAATTTGAAGACAAACGGAGCACTTACTATTTATAGTAAGTCATTTCAAATATAGGCTAAAAATAGAAAGTTGCAGGCGCTGATGCCAACAGGCGGGTCACGTGGTGAGGAGCACCTCTTTCTAATTCCAAATCAAACGGAGTTGTGGAGATATCAGAAGCAACCAGTTATTATAAATAGCAAACCACCTTTAAAAATGGGCTAAAAATAGCAAGCCAATTCGAAAAAGTAGTGTCAACAGGTCGATGAAGTCGTGAAGATCTAGCGTTCAAAATTTTAAATCATTCTGAGCTTCAGAGATGCAAGAATTGAAGAACCTACTATTTATAGTAAGGCATGGAGGAACTGGCAAAGACGAAGAAAAAATGGCTAAGTCTGAGACTTCATCCTGCATCACCATGAAAATGCGCCCACTTCAAGCTAATAGTATCAGAAAATATTCTAAGTGTTGGATATCCTCCTGCCACCTCCAAATGCACCCTGCTTGATGAAGAAGCATAAAATTTTTCTAAGGCACAAGTTTCATCCTGCAGCTACCTCAAAATGCGCCCATGCTTGGGAAGCTAGAGAGAGTCAAAAGGAAAGTCAAAGATGTTAATCCTCCTCACCCATCAAAATGCGCCCACTCCTAGTCAAGCACACAAAAAGTTTATTTTAAGTATTAATCTTCAGCCACTTCACCATGGAGAATGCGCCCAAGTTTAGAAGGTGGTCAAAGGCGTGGGAAATCTCATCCACCTCACCTGGCTATATGCGCCCACTCTAGGAAGAAGTTCAAGAAATTTTTCTAAGGCGTGGACTCATCCTCCACTACCCTCCATTTGCACCCATCCTTCTAGCAAGTTCATATGCTCCCTAGGATAGCCAGTCAAAGAGTCAACAAAGTTTATCCTTCACACTAAGCTAAATGCACCCACCTTGAAAGCTTAGAAGTAGCTTAGTATAGATTGATAGTGTAGTTGAAGAAGAAGGAAAGTTTTCCTTTGAAAACTTTTGCAAGAGATTGTTGTGTAAAACTTTCATAATAAAAGATCTTTTCATTGATGGTGAAAATCGTCTTTGTTATGGATAGCTAGCGAGGTTTCTTCATCCCTTCTACTTCAAGTAGCGTAATTTCATTTTTATGCAAGTAGATGTTAGCTGTCGAATGTGGTGTTTGATCTAAGCAACTTCATCTATCCATACCACTAGTGTATTTGCTAATAGTGAATGCGCCTTGTGTGGTCAACTGGAATATCATGTACTTTACTTCGATCATGATTTGTATGTCTATATGCGTCGTTGTGATGGTATTTTCATGCTAAGTTGTGATCTGAACACCTTGAACTACTCCTCTGAAGATTGCACTGACTCCGTGGAAGCTGTCTGAGGCGAGACAAAGCAAAGTTTGGTTGAAGTTTGCTGAAGTTGAGCTCCATATCCCACACTTAGAATAGATTTAGACTCTCTAAACCCTGCAACCACTTTAAATTCAATACTTTCTGGTTGGAATAGGAAATCCGTGTTTCATTGATAAATCTGTCGAATTATGAAAACCCCTTCCTCTGCTGCTGAACAATTCCGTAAGTCCTGTTGATGTGGTTTTTGTGACCATACCAAACAGCAGAACAAAATAGTTTGGGCTACTCCGTTCTCTCTTGATCAAAGTATTCCATGCGCTAAGATTGCGAGAAAGTTCGCATGTTCAACTCCAAGGTTCCTTAAGTGCGAATAGACCCAGTTTGGTTGATGTGTATTGCTGTGTTCGTACGAGGGGACTTACACAATTGTCCAGATTTCTTGCAGTTAGCAGCTAATGTATGATTTTGAAGGGGGTTCTCATGTGTATGATTTGGCAATGTGGTTCTTTTTCCTAAAACTAATCAGAAAGTGCGGAAAGTAAAAGGGAAAGGGCCTAAGAAATTTGTACTCTATTCTAAATGCAGGGTATATGGGGCTTCGTTTCAATAGACTTCAACCAGATTTCGCCTAGCCTCCGTCGGACAGCCTCAGCAAAATCGGTGCAATCTTCAAAGGGGATAGCAAAAGATGTTCAAATTATGACTTAACATGCATACACCATCACAACACGCATATAAGCATGTAAATCACAACCGAAGTTAAACTCAATGTAATGTCCAGTTGACCACACAAGGCAACTTATCATCAACAAGCCGCTAGTGGTATGGAATAAAGCGAAGCTATCTCAATAAAACACCACACACCAAAGTAAGCTACTTGCATGAATCTAAGCTACTTGGATACGAAAGGAAGAAGAAACCTTGCTAGCATTTCATGACAAGACGAATTCCATCATCAATGAAAAGATCTATTATCATAAAATGTGTTACACAACAATCTCTTCAAAAGTTTTCAAAGGGAAAACTTTCTCTCTTCTCCAAATTATGCAAAAATGCTCTACAATCTAGCTCTAACTCTATCTCAATTCTAGCTCTGATCTAATCTCTGATCTCTAATTTCTAATTCTAATGCCTTACAAATGAGGGGGACTCCCCCTTTTATAGCTAGCCAAGTCCCAAAAGACGGCTAGGGTTACAATTAATAGAGTGGCCAGAATCGTGCCACCTCAGCCCTAACCCTAAAAACTGCCAGAATAGGGAGTGGTACATTAAATGAATCAAAGATTCCCACTCACTCCCAAAAATAGCAAATGCAATAAATGCTCCATATTCAGTCTTCTAGAAGATCCTCGTCCAGTAGTGTGTTCCCATTGCCCCTCTCTGACTGCCAACTCAACAAATCTGCTAAGTACGGCCTCAACCTCCTGACTGAAATCGGTGGAACACAATCCAACTGAAACTCTAACACCGTGACTGAATGCTCGTGCCTTGTACAAGATTTTCTCCAAGCAGCTAATGAGTCCTGCGTGTTCTGGATCAAAGTGGAGAATGTAGCAGTATTCTCAAAGTCATCCTGTACAAAGGTCTTAACATCTGCGAAGAAGGGAACCAGCAAACCCCTCAAATTATCAAGACTTATCTCATCTGGACTCAGCCGCCTAGCAAATATGGCCTCAAAGGTGTTCTGAACTCCATCTATGATATTGGCCATAGCCCTATGTACCCTGGCTGAATCCGCCTGTGCTGCATCGAAGAAGCCACGCCCTGTGATAGCTGAAGAATACCACCGAGAGAAATCATATCGGTCATTCGCCTGAATGACACCTCCATCAATCAGCAACTGCAATGGCACATGCCTCAACACCTCAAGGCGCTGGAATCACCTTACTCTGATAGATAGAGGCATCGCCCCAAGCCTGATCCACCGCATCCATCCGTGTCAAAATAGAAGAGGCCTGCTGAAAAGCAAAAGATAGGTCCTCCATGAATTTCTCTGTCTCCGTACGAACCCCTGTGACCCATTTGTCTGCCTCCTGTGCCATCCTCCCCAACTCTACTAAGCCGCTGATCGATTCTCTAGGAATATCCGCTGGAGGCTCTATCACTGGTACATCCTGCCCTCGAGAACGAGACAACTGCTGAACATATCCAACTAGCGCCTTGTGTTCTCGTTTCAACTTCTTATATTTTCCTTCTTTCTTGAATAATCTATCCTTGAGGGCAAGGAAGGAGTTATCGCACTCCTCAACAATCTGTGCACCAGTAGGGCGTCCCAAGTCAAGAGTGGTGACCACATAGTTTTCAGGAGCTGCTTCACTCCGGTCACACTCGACTCGTGGGACTGCTACGTGAAGAGTACGAGAGCCATCCTCATCAGTGGAGATCTTCGAAAATTTTCTTGCCTTCTTCTTCGGTGGAGGAGCACTGATCCGGTTCAAGAACTCTTCCATCTCAACTGCTGGATCAATCTCTTCACTCGGGCTTCTTCTCATTCTATCCTTTAGCCAATCGGGCACCTCATATAGTATATCGAAGGGCTGCTGCTCCTGTGCCTCGACCTCTCTAACCTGTTCAACTTCTTCTTCATTCTGGCGAGGCTCATCGTCCTCAAGTGGCTGAGTGTCACCGACACTATATCATCATCGCCATCGTTCATGGCCGCCTCTAACTCTGGCGGCGAGGGTCATTAATAGTCCCCTCATCATCCTGGCGATCTTGTTGATCAACCCTACTTGAGATAGTGGCACTCGGCCAATTGACTCCCCTCGCGTGGAAATATTATCTGTACTACCGTGCACGATTCAACTGCAATTCTCGATCAGCAAACAAAGACACCTCCTGTATGCTTGGAGAGCGTGTCTCCAAAGGTACTGCTCTGTAACTCGTGGAGGTTCTGGCTGAATTATTTCTTTCTTTCGGGACTCTGGTCCTCTTGTGATCTGTTTCTTTCTTCCTGTGGTGGGCGTCCTGTGATCTCCCATCAAGTTGTAAGTCAAAGCAATTGACCTACTTTTCAATCTGTTCACCTTTCTATCAACCCATGCCCTGGTGAATGTCATAACCGGGATGGATAGAGTATCCAAATCTGCGACCTCGGGCTCTGACCAATCAATAGGCGGAAGTGGAGTGTCCCGAACAGTTGCATAGTCTGGATGAACAACATCCATATCTTCGCTGACCTGGTCCGGAACTGGAACTACCTCACACTCCCTGATCAGAGTAATCGGCAACCTAGAGAACATTCTCTTCCTCACTTCAATCTCATCAACTGCATCAGCCCAATAATCCTCAATGGTGGCCTTATGTTTGAATTCCTCTGACAACACCCAGTTGATGTTATGGTGCGGGTCATAGTGTTGTCTACTTGTGTGATATGAGAAATGATAGAATTGAAGCTCACTCTCAGCTTCCCTAGCTGCCTGTATCGAAGGACAAACCTCATCCGAGTTGCCCATCACAATTGGAAACTCTATCCCTCCTTTCTTCTTTTTCTTCTGGATTTTGTCAAAGGCTAGCAACTGTCTAGCTATCTCTAGCATTATTATTTTATCTGTTGGGTACTTAGGCAGCCTATAAGGGTATGAAGAGAAATCCTTGCAGCCTAATGTATGAAAATCTCGGAAATTGAATAAACCAGCACCCATACCTTTCAATTAGCTCCTGGGCATTTCTAGAGATTCTGCACTGTAACCTCTCCTGAAGCAGCCTCGTGATGTACATGGTGAATGAATCGTTGACACGCTTATAATAGGTTGTGCTCGACAGGTGCAACTGCGTACACGCCTCATGGATTTTGAACTGGTGGGAGCCACAACCGATGGGTTCCTTGTAAGAAATTCCTCTGTACCTCGTCATCCGTGCCAACATATAAATGAGATAGGAGCTCATGTAAAACGTTTTAGTCCTCCGCAAACTCAGGAGCTGCTCATGTATATTATCACTAATCATCTCAGCCCAATTGACATAATCCTTGCCCTCTAACACCAGGTTGATGTAATAAAACATCCAAGGCTCAAAAATGTAAGACTGTGGGCAACCACCAACCCTGCTCAGCAACATGATAAGATCACAATACTCCTGTTTCAGGTCCTCTGCTATGATCTGTTTCGGAAACTTCGTTCGAGAAGGCTTTGGAGTGCTCATCCAGTGAGTGTTAATTGTATCCATGCACCGTTCAAAAGCAGAAGCATACATCCGCTCCGCTCGCTCCCTGGACTTGTAAATCATGTTTCTGTGCACCGGGATCCCAAAAGCCTCACCAATGGCTGCCGGAGTGAGATTAGCAAGCACTTGGCCATCTGGTGACGTGACCGACCGGTGTTCTTTCTCGTAGCAGTTGGCGCACTCCATAATCAGCTCCGAACACTGTATAGCTGGCGGAAAACCAGCAGCTGCATATAATCCACTCCGGACGATGTTGTGCGAAGTGACCGAAGCCCGATGACTTCCAATCCCAAACAGCCTGTTCTTGAATGTTTCCAGGTTGACAGAGCCCAGGTTCGTATCCGTCAACTTGCCCAACTTTGAAATAAACTTCGTCTCCGGCGTGAATGTTTTGCTGAGCTTCTTGATCACAGCTTGTCTGGAGGCACCATTGTCCTTTCCGGTTGTCCTCGCTTCAGCCATCTGCAACATAACAAACATTTCATCAGCAATTAGATTTAATAAAATAAGGCATGATAGGGGCTGCAGTCGAATTCTAGAAGCTGCAATATCTTTCGTGTTTGCAAACCTCAGCTTCTTCTCTTGAATAAATTCGAATTCCAACACTTAGAACAGATTTCTAAGTGAACCTTGATGACTTCACTCTACAACCAGCAATCAGCAAATTGAACTTCTTAACTTTGCACTTCAAACCAGCAATCAGCAATTTTAATTTCTATGTCTTTACACTTCTAACCAGCAATCTCAATTTTAATTTCTATGTCTTTGTATCAGCAATCGGCAATCTTGATTTTTATGTCTTTACACTTCTAACCAGCAATCTCACACTAGCAAGTTCGTACTTTTCTCAACTATTTCAACTCAATACAAGGCGTCCTTTAACCAGCAACTTTAACTAAGCAAATCAGAATTCAGGCCCAAAGCCGTACCTTTTCAAGCAACTTCAATCAAGCAAATCAGATTTCAAACTTCAACTTAGCAAGGCCGTACTTCTCAAGCAATGGCGCACCTCTTTCAAGCCTCCTCAACAACTTCAATCAACTCTCAAGTGCGCCTCTTCAGCAACTTCAATCAACTCTCAAGTGCGCCTCTTCAGCAACTTGCACTCCTTGGCAAAATTCGAACTCTTTCAAACTTCAGCAACTCACTGCAATGCTTTACTCTCAGAGCAGATTCGCTTTCCAGCTGTGAAAGTGAGTGAAAAACTTCTCCATTTTATAGCTAAAATTCGAATTCTAGAAGAAGTTAATTTTAGCCAGTGCCATTAAACTCCACTACTCCACTTCAAGAATTCGAATTTTCCCTCTCTGGTGTTTCTGACACTTGTCTCCAGTCGTCGGGAATATTATTCTCCTAGAAACTTGACTTTGACTGGCGCCTTTGAATTTGTTTCGAAAATTAAATTTAAATTCACCATTTTTGAATCCACCAGCCGGAGCTCTGTCACTTGAATTCGAAATTTTAACTTCATCATCTGCTCTGGAAAATTCATCTTCGAAGAATTTAAACAAACTTATCTAGGCAACTCCCTTCAGATTCATCATTCGAAGAAAATTCATCTTGAAAACTTACTTTATCCATTTTTGCCTTAGAAAATTTAAAATTCTCCCTTAGGAAAATTCACAATTCAAGCACTGATTAAATTCTTCACTGAAAAAGTGTCGGCGAAGCTCAGAAGACTTGGAAATCCATTCATCATCGCAAATGTTCAGTACCCAGAAGCAAATTTTCTTCAGAACGCCTCGAATCATGGGTACCCAACGAACGGGTTCATTTAAATTTTCGAATTTTGAACCTTAGAAAAATATCATTTCCATCATTTTAAACTCGTTCTTCGCCTGCGATCACTTTGTGTAGCTCTGACCTCTCGAAAAAATTGAAGAACTTGAAATGTCCTCATCTCTGACTTCATCACTGAGAAAAGTTGCTCGCCTCGGAAAATTTTATCAATTGAGTTCTAGGCATATTTTCAATAATCTTCCTTAGAAAATATTTTAAAATCCTCTTGCACCTTCGAAAACTTGCCTTAGAAAATTTTGTTGATTGCCAGTGGAGAGGAATTTTTTTTCTCATAGAAAATTTTTATTCATTCCCGGCATGCCTTGTACATTTTATCTCCACTTCATCCCGTATCACTTCACACTTAGAAAAAGTTCATTTAAAAGCCCAACGCCTTAGATAATTTTAACACTTAGAAAATATTTCATTTCTTACCTGAGGCGCCTAGCACACTTCAAAAATATTTCAACTCCTTCAAGATTTTTAAAATCACCTTATAACTCCCTCAACATAGGCGCACACCTCACTTTAACTCTTAACACCTTCAAATATTTTCCAACGCCTAGCATTTTCTAACAATACATCACCTTCAACGCCTAGCAAGATATTTCTAACACCTATAACCTTAGGCGCACATCACACCTTGAGAGGGAATTTAAAAAAATCACGCCCACCACCTTTCCTTCACCACCCTTGGCGCATATCATACTTAACTTACCTTGGGTGCATTTTACACATGAAGAGGGATGACGCCTTTCTTTTACCATCTTTCACCATGTCTTGGTAACATTTTCGCCTTATTCACCACCCTTAATTACTTTTCACATGCAAACATGGGCGCATTTCCTTGTAGGAGGAGGACGAACTTGCAAATGCCTTGACTTTTCAACTTCCGTTTTTTGTCTTCATGTGAGCTCATTTGGGCGCATTTAGGAGGGTGAGGAGGACGAGCATGCAAGTTGGGCGCATTTTCATACTAGTGGAGGATGAAATCTCCAACATCTTTGGGTGACCCCTCAACTTCCGATTTTTGTCCTTACATGGCCCAGTTTGGGCGCATTTTAGCCTTGAAGAAGGACGAGTTTGCTTTGACCTTGTTGACTCTTTGAAAGTTGGACGCATTTTCATGCTTGTGAAGGATGGGCACATTTTGACCCCTGAGGCGGATTTCTCATACTTAGAAACTTTTTCAACTTTTTCCTCTTTTATTTTGGGCGCATTTGGACCCCTGAGCAGGATGAAATTCTGTTGACTTTCTTTGACTTCTCTGCCTTGGGCGCATTTTGCCCTGGGTGGTGGATAAACTCACACTTAGAAATTTTTCATGCCTCTAGCTGAGATGGGCGGATTTCTCCATGCCTGCCAGACGAAGTTTCAGACTTAGACAAATTTTTCATCATCCTCGCCAGCCTACGTGCCCCGCTATTTATAGTAAATTCTCTGAATTTGGACTTCTGAAGCTTGGAATGGCCTGAAATTTTAAACATAGCGTCTTCATGCCTTTATCAACTTGTCGACACTGCAACTTTTAGTCACCCTGCTATTTATAGCATGTTTCTGAGGGTGGCTTACTAAAAATAGTAAGCTCTTGATTCTGATAGCTCCCAAGCTCCGATCGACGTGAAATTTGAATGAGGCGATCCTCACCACGTGACCTTGCTGGCGACACTGACGCATGCAACTGATTTACTATTTTTAGCACGTTTCCAATTTGACTTACTATAAATAGTAAGTGCTCCGTTTGACTTGAAATTTCACCAGCAGATAGCTTGAAGAGCGGCTGATCGCGATGGTTTACATCGGTTTTCGAAGATTTTGACTTTTGATGCCTATTTTTAGGCTCCGAAGCTGGAAACCCTAATTTGCATTGCATGCGTATCAAAAGATCTCCGTTTGCTCCGTTTCTGCGGCACTGCGATCGGCTCGTGATCCTGAACTGCTGGGAAGCGGCTGCCGGGACACACCTGCTAAAAATAGCAAGTTCCTTACTGAGTGAGAATTCTCGTTTGCATGTCACACCATCGCGAAGCTCTCGAAAAACCCATCAGGAATCACCTAACATGCAAAGAAAAGCTCGACATGCAAACCCTAAAAATAGCCTCGGAAGGCTGAATCCTGAAAGTGGTCATCTCGACTTGCATGCTACATCGTCGCGAAGGTCCCGAAAAACCCAGAAGGAATATTCGGACATGCAAAGAAAATCTCTGCATCTGGACCCTGAAATTAGCCCTGGAAGCCGGACTGCTAAAAATAGTAAGTCGTCCGTTTTTGCTCAAATTTGGCATGCAAGCAGCCTGGTACACTCTGAATGCAGTGTGATGATCGGAATCTCAAAATAGCTGACAAATTGCCCTGAATAGCAGACTTACTAAAAATAGTAAGTACCTCGGAACTCAATGAAAACTGGCTGGAAACCTGCCGGATGCCTGCTGACAATATTGTTAAGTTCAATTTTCAATTTTCTCGCTTTACTTGACCTTGAATTGACCAAAAATGATGAAACCCTAATTTTAAACTTGGCCAATATTTTCACGTTTAAGCTCAAAGACGACACAACCCCCGGAAGACGGACACCAGAAAGGAGACAGAGCGAGAGAGAGAGGAAAAACCCAAGCCAAAAGACCGGAACGGAGCAAAAATTAGGGGGTCCCCATCTTGAATGGGGCGATGTGTGAAAAGGTCACAACAAGTCCCCTTGAAATACCAGCAAATCACATTGAGCCAACTGAGCCTATTCGCATTAAAAGAACCTTGGAGTTGAAGGCACGAACTCTCTCGCAATCTTAGCATGCTGGATACTTTGATCAAGAGAGAATAGGGTAGCCGTTGGCGACTTTATTCTGCGTTGGTGCGATCACGGAAAACACATCAACACTAACCAAAGATGAACAGAATTGAATTGAGTGTAAGGGTAGGAAGTTTCTAGATTCTACTCTAAGGTGGAATGTGGGATCAATCTCGACAGCTTCAACGAAACTCTGCTCCACCTCACGCTGGATAGCTTACACAAATATGGTGCAATCTTCAAGGGGATAACGAGAAATTTTAAAATTACAATCCAGCATCAAGATACCATGAAGATGACGCATACCAAAATACGAATTGCAACTGAAGTTAAGTTTATGAAATGTTCCAATTGACCACGCAAGGCAAACTTGCCGCCAGCAAGCTGCTAGTGGTATGGAATGAAACGAAGTTGTTTTGATCAACACCACAAACCCAACACTAATATCTACTTGCATGAAATGGAAATGCTATTCTTAAACTACTTTAAGTTATTTTACGCTACTTCGAATTGAAGGGATGAAGAAACCTTGCTAGCTATCCACAACGAATTTCACCATCAATGAAAAGATCTTCTATTATGAAAGTGTTACACAAAAATCTCTTACAAAAGTTTCTAGAGGAAAAATTTCCTTCTCCTCCAAACTATGTTAAGCTATGAAACAAAATACCTCTCTGCTCTACTCTCTAGTCTAATCTAGTGTCTAACTTCGAATTTTCTAATTCTAATGAATTACAAATGAAGGGGACTCCCCCTTTTATAGTTGGCCCATTCCAATGGACGGCTTGGATTACAATCAAATCAAAGGCTCAGATTGAGCCACCTCAGCCCTAACCCTAAAAACTGCCAAAATAGGGAGTGGTACATTAAATGAATCAAAGATTCCCACTCACTCCCAAAATAGTAAAGGAAATTAATGCCCACAATCAGTCTTCTAGAAGATCATCATCCAGAAGTGCATTCCCATTCTCCTTTTCTCTAGCAGCAAATTCAATGAATCTAGCAAGTACAGCCTAGACCTCCTGAACTGAAATCGGTGGAATGCAATCAAGCTGGAACTCTAACACTGTGACTAACTGCTCGTGCCGTGTGCAAGATTTTCTCCAAGCAACTAAGGCATCTTGCGTGCTCTGGATCAAGCTGGAGAAAGTAGAAGTGTTTTCAAAGTCCTCCTGCACAAAGGCCTTCACCTCTGAGAAGAAAGGTGCCAACCTACCCCTCAAATTATCAGTAGTCACCTCATCGGGATTCAGCCGTCTAGCAAAGATTGCCTCCAAAGTGTTTTGGACTCCATCAATGATATTTGTCATTGTTTTCCTGACTCTAGCTGAATCCGCCTGTGCTGCGTCAAAGAAACCACGCCCCGTGATTACTTGTTGATGTGATTTTTATGACCGCACCAATCAGCAGAACAAAGTTTCCCAAACGGACACCCTATTCTCTCTTGAACAAAGTATTCAGCGTGCTAAGATTGCGAGTGAGATCACGCTTTCAACTCCAAGGTTCCTTTAATGCGAATAGACCCAGTTTGGTTGATGTGTATTTGCTGTGTTCTTACGAGGGGACTTACGTAATTGTTCAAAATGCGTGTAGTAACAACCAATATATGTTATGAAAGGGATTTTGTGCGAATGATTTGGCTTTGGAGTGCAAGTTTCCTAAAACTAACCAAAAAGTATACGGAATTTGAATGGCTGCAGAGATTTCTAAATTCTAAATTCTAACCTAAATGCAAATGGGTGTTATGCTCAACTTCGATGAACTTCGAACAAATGTTGTCTAGCCTCCTATTGGACAACCTCGACAAAGTAAGTGCAATCTTCAGAGGATAAGAAAGGTGTTCAAATCACAATCCAATAATGCAATTACCATCACAACGATGCATAACTACACACGAATTTTGACCGAAGTTAAGTGCAAAGTGTTCCAGTTGACCACACAAGACAAGCTTACCATCAGCAAGATTGTTAGTGGTATGGATAAAGAAGCTCACTTACATTAAACATAAACATCCATATCTAACTATTAGCATGAAATTAAGTCCTAGTTGAAGTCAAAGGAAGAAGAAACCTCACGAACTACTCAAAACAAAGTTCGAATTCACCATCAATGAAATGCTTTATTATGAATAGCTTTTGTGACAATCTCTTACAAAATTCTCAAAGGGAGAATTCCCCTTCTTCTTCAACAATGCAAATGAAGACTACTCTATCTTAAAATTTCTACCCTCTATTCTGCTTCAAATCCACTATACTGACTACTCTCTGATTCTGACTATTACTTTACAAATGAGGGGGACTCCCCCTTATATAGCTGGCCGGTTCCAATGGACGGTCCAGATTAAATTACAACGGAGGGCTCAGATTGAGCCACCTCAGCCCTAGACGAGTTGTGCCCTAAAAACCGCCAGAAGGAGGAGTGGTGTCATAAATGCTCCCAAAATAGCAAATTCCTCCTTTGACCACTTATGAGCAATTAATGCCCACTACCCTTCTAGAAGATTCTCGTCCATGACCCAGATTCCTTTGCTCTTCTCTCTGACCGCGTACGCTATGAATCGTGCCAGCACTGCGTCGACCTCCTCAGAAATTGATGGAGTAAGATTCAGCTGATATTCTAGAATGGCTACCATCTGCTCATGTTTTTCACAGGACTTCCCCCAAGCTTCGATAGAATCTTGTGTATTCTGAATAATCGCCAAAAAGGTCGTCATGTTCTCAAAATCCAGCTGAGAGAACCTCTTCATCTCAGAAAAGAAAGGCTGCAACCTCGCCTTTAACCCTTCAACTTCAACCTCCTCAGCAGTCATTCTTTTGGGGAACACTGCCTCCAACGTGTTGAGGATTCCCTCGTGAATATTCATCATAGCCTTTCTGATCCTGGAGGACTCCATAGCTGCAGTGTCAAAGAAACTCTTCCCAGTGAATGCCGCCGAATGCCACCCACGAAAATCGTACCTATCACCTGCCTGGATCACTCCTTCGTTCACCAAAGTCTGCGTGGGCACACGCATCAAAACAGCAAGACGAGGGATAGTTTTATCCTGAAAAATATGGGTGTCTCCCCAAGCTTGCTCAACATCATCCAGGCGTGAAAGGATACCAGAGGCATTCTAAAATGCTGAGACAAGATCGGCCATAAACTTTTCTGCCTCAGTGCGGACACCATTTATCCACTTGTCTCCTCATACAGCCCTCCTTATCTCCTCCAGTCCACTGATCGGCTCTCGTGGTAGCTCAAGCGGAAGCTCTACCACTGGATTATCTTGAGCGACAGGATGTGCGAGATGTTGTACATACTCAACCAACGCCTTGTGCTCTTTCTTCAATCTCTTGTACTTTCCTTCCTTCTTCACCAACCTATCCTTCAATGCCTGAAATGAACTTTCAGCTTCCTCCACCACTTGCGCTCCGGAAGGACGTCCCAACTCAACTGTGGTGATCGTGTAATTCTCCGGCATTGCATCACTCAAATCATGGTCTTCCCTTGGGACAGCAATATGAAGGTTGCGGGAACCTGCCTCATTAGTTTCCATCCTCGTATACTTTCTTGCCCTCTTCCTTTTCGGAGACTTGCTTGTTCTGTTTAAGAGTTCTTCCATTTCAACCGCCAAGTCGGCATCATCATCCTGGTCCCTCCTGATCGCCTGTGATAGCCAATTGCGCTGAATGTCGTAAATGATGAGGGGCTGCTCTTCAGTTGCCTCCACTTCCCGAACTTCCTCTCGAGCAATATTCTATTGAGGCTCAATTATTTCAACATTTTGATCACTTTCCTCGTGAGCTCCAACGTCTTCATCTCTGAAGGAAAAATCGAAGTGGGTGTCCATATCCGTTTCTTCCCCTTCATCTGGCTTACTGGCACCTTCAGGATCATTGACACTCTGAGTATCTATTCCTCCCGGCATTGGTTGGACACTCTGAGTATCTATTCCTCCCGGCATTGGTTGGTTAACTTCCCCGACCTCTGGCTCTTCATTCCCTCGAGCCCTCTGATTAGCAAATAATGAAACTTCGCACACACTAGAGGAATGGGACACCAACTGGGTAGATGACGTGTCTTCCGATCCTTGAGGGTCTGGCTGAACGGGCTCCCTTTTGGATTCTGGGCCTCGTGTGATCTGTTTCTTCCTTTTCGCTAACACCGGCGGCCTTTTATCACCCATGAGGTCATATGTGAGGGCAACTGACCTTCTCCTTAATCTGTTAACACGCTCATCCACCCAAGCCCTCATAAAGGTCAAGACGGGAATAGACAGAGTGTCTAAATCCGCAATCTCTGGTTCGGCCCAATCTACTGGTGGAATCGGAGTATTCTTTACTACTTCATAATCTGGATGAGTTATCCTGGTATCCTCGACTTGATCTGGCACCCGGATCACTTCACACTCTCTAATCAACTTGAGCGGCAGCCTTGAAAACATTCTTTTTCTAATTTCATCCTCACTTCTAGCATTCGCCCAGAAATCTTCCAGGTGAGCTCTGTGTCTGTAATCGACGCCTTGCACTGTGCCAATCTTTCCCCGAGGATCGAAATCCTGCCGGCTGGTATGAAGAGTCAGCTTGTAGAATTTCAGTTCATCTTCGGCCTCTTTGGCTGCCTGCAAAGTAGGGCATTCTTCGAGTGAATTTCCCAACACAATGGGAAAATGCAAGCCTCCCTTCTTCTTTCGCCTTATGATTTTGTTGTAGGCCACCAATTGCCTAGACAATTCAAGTAGTATCATTCTGTTGGTGGGGTACCTAGGTAGTTTGTAGACATATGAATCGTACCCCGGCAGCCTCAAATAGGTAAATTTCGGGAATTGGACGAACCAACACCCATACTCTTCTATCAGCATTTGAGCCTCCTTGGATATCCTCTGCTATAGCCTCTGCTGAAGGGTTCTCGTGATATACATGGTGAACGCATCATTTACTCTCTGGAAGTCACCAGTGTGCGTGAGATGTAACTGTCTGCAGGATTGGTGAATCTTGAACTGACTGTATCCACAGCCAATTGGCTCCTGGTACGCCAATCCTCTATACTTGGTCATTCGAGCAAGCATGTAAATAACATACGAGCTCATGTAAAATGTTTTTGTTCTCCTGAGACTCCGGAACTGTTCATCGATATTATCACTTATCATCTGCGCCCAGTTTACTCGCTCTTTCCCTTCGAGCACCACGCTGATGTAGAAGAACATCCATGGCTCGAATACGAATGACTGTGGGCTGCCGTTAACTCTGCCAAGAAGCATAATGATGTCGCAATACTCCTGTTTTAGTTCTTCTGAGATTATCTGTTTCGGCAGCCTGGCAGCAGGTGGCTTTGGTTTCCGCATCCACGTGGTATTGATTCTCTTCATGCACTTTTCGAAGGTTTTGGCGTACATCTTGTCAGCCTTTGCCTTGGATTTATACAACATATTGTCAGTAGCCAGTATGCCAAACGCTTCGCCAATTGCATCGGGAGCGAAGTTGGCCATGATCATACCATCCGGAGAACTGATAGTCCGATCCTCGGAGTTGTAAAAGTTGGCGCATTCCAGGATTAGCTCCGGACAACGGACTGCTAGCTGGAATCCGGCTGCTGCGTATAACCCACTCTTGACGATGTTGCGTGACGCATCCGTCGGAAAATTTCCACCTTGCCCATACATTCTGCGCACGAAAGCCTCGAGGTTGAAAGACCCGAGGTTGGTGTCTGTCAAGTTACCAAACTTCGACACGATCTTTGACTCAGGAATAAAGGACTTCTTCAGACCTTTGATAATTGCCTGCCTGGAGGCGTTTTCTTTGCCAGCTTCGTTGTTCCCAGCCTTTGCTCCAGCCTTGCTGGTTCCAGCAACATCAGCCTTTCGTCCATCAGCCATCTGCAAAATAAAAAGAAAACATTACACTTCCAACTTTTTGAAATAAGAATCACGTGAGACGGCTGGCGAACGGAGTTGGCTGCGAAAATAAATACAAGTTAGTAGCTTCAGCTGTAATATTCGATTTCAAACCTCGATATATTTAAACTTCGAATTTCAACAATCTTGCAGCCAAAAGAAATTTATTTCCAGCAATCTCAACTTCAACATACGCTTCAATGTTTCAGCCGACTTTAAAAATTTCAAATCAACTTCGGAAGTTATACATCAGCAACTTCAGAGGTTTAAATCAGCAAATTGACAAGTTATAAATCATCAGCTCTTCGACAGTTATACATCAGCAACTTCGAAGAGTTTAAATAAGTCCGAAAGTTTTAAACGAGCAAGTTCAAATCAGCAAGCCTCAACAATTTAAAAATCAACTTTTCGAGGGTTATAAATCAGCAACTTCCGAAAAGTTTTAGCAATCTCAAATCAGCACTTCGAAAGTTATACATCAGCAACTTCGAAGGCTTCAACAAATTTAAATCTGATTTGATCTTAACATTTAGCAACTTCCGAAAATTTAAAACTCAATCAATTCCGAATTCAAGCAATTTCTACCTCCAGCATAATTAAATGATTTTAGTTTTCAGCAACTTTTAACTTCGAAACACATTTTAACTTTCAGCAAAATATCAAGTCTCAGCAACTTCGAATACTTACCTCAGCAATTTGGAGAAATAAAAACGCTTAACACTTCAAACTTTGTTTCAAATCGCAGCCACTTCGCAACTCTGAATCTCAGCAACTCAAGAAATCCACTCTCAGCAACTTCGACTTCAACAATTTCAATCCTCTTGAAAAATCGAATTTATCACTTCACACTTTCAGCAACTCTCAAATTAAAAATGTTAAATCTCAGAACTCAACTCACCAGCATAAATCCCAGCTTCGAATTTTGTGAGATGAGAATGAAAATCTTCAGAGTTTTATAGCCAAAAGCTGGTGCTAATTTTAGCAGATGCCATTTATTCCCT
The DNA here is from genome assembly GCA_007258455.2 of Sequoia sempervirens. Taxonomy (NCBI): domain Eukaryota; kingdom Viridiplantae; phylum Streptophyta; class Pinopsida; order Cupressales; family Cupressaceae; genus Sequoia; species Sequoia sempervirens. The sequence continues at coordinate 92,987 of VDFB02177986.1, read as the reverse complement.
TCATCATGACTGACGCATTTGCCAAATTTAAAAGGGAATATTCCAGTCGTCGCGGAGTTGTTATGGCAATTTGCTATTCAGGGAGATTCTTTCCTCGATTTAAATTCAAAATTTCCCTCCCGACTGCCAGTTATCTCCAGTAATTTCGAAAAATCAATTTTTACTCCGATTTGAAGTAATCTCAACTGCCTTTTTAAAATGACATATTTAATTTATTAAAATTTTAATTTAAATGCCATTTTAAATTATTTCTCCAACACACTTAAAAATTCGATGTCAACCGTCAAAACTGGCTAGGCATAATTTTATTTTCCATCCGTAATTAACTCCGAAATAAATTCCCCATAATTAAATCGTTCGAAATCTTAAAATTTCATGGGTTAAAATTAAAGGGGGAATTTAAATATTGACTTAGGAAAATAATTAAATTAATTAAATTAATTAATTTCTCCACCTTAAGCAATTTTGAAATTAATCACCTAGAGAAATTTTATTTCCTCCAAACGCCTTTGCTTGATTTTCTTATTTATTTCAAACGCCCCTTTTAAAATTTAAAATTCAACCTTCAAAGGTGGGCGCATATTATATCATAAGCTTTTAAATTAAACGCCTCTTAGTTTATTTTTTAAATAATTTCTCTCTTTAGGCGTACTTCATACTTGTGCCTTCATATTTTGATTTTAAATCATCTTGATCTTGGGCGTAAATCACATGTCAAACTTTTCAATGTTGTGGGCGCATTAGGCACCTGGAGCTTTCAACTTGGATTGGGGCGCTAATGAGAGACCAAGCTTTAATTTTTAATCATCTCCTTTCCTCCTAGGCGCCAATTCATGGTGGTCTCAATTTCATCCTTCAGAGGTGCAAATTCATATGATAGAAAAAATTTAAAGCTCAATCTCTTAACGACTCAGACTATATCAAGCTCATCCTGCCTTCTCAAGGCGCAAATGACACCAGCAACTTTCAATTTTAGTACTTAGACAAAATCCGAAATCATTTGAAAGAGGGGCGCATATGAGGGTATCGACTTTTAATTCCATGATCTAGAATATCTTCCTTCAAGCGCAAATGACAAGTCAAGCCTTCATTTTGGCTTGGGCGCATTTTACATGGGTAACCTCCAGTTTCAGTACCTTAGTCAATTTTTATCAAGTCTCTTTCCTGGTTTAGGCGCATATCATTCTTTTAGCTCCAAGGCGCAAAACATAGAGGGTTCTTTCAATTTCGTGATTTGGAAATTTTCCTAACTTACTCTCTCTTCTAGGGCGCATTTACCTGTTGGTACTTCCAGTTTTGGCCTGGGCGCATATGAGGGTCTTGACTTTCACTTTTACACATTGGGCGCAAATGATGTGTTGAGCTTTTAATCTCAAGATTTAGGCGAAATACCCCATTCCAACATCCTTGGGCGCACATGACACATGGAACCTCCAGTTCTAATGCCTTAGAAATTTTTCAAGTCATCTCCAGCTTCAGGGGCGCATTTGGTAGGTGGAGCTTCGAATTTCTTATACTTAGAATATTTTCAAGCTCTTCTCTTTAACTAGGCGCATATCACACCCTGAGCTTCCAGTTTTGACGCTCTAGAAACTTTGTCAAGCCTCCTACTTGCTAAGGCGCATTTGAGCTAGGCCACTTCAAGTTTGTAACTTAGGCAAATTTTGACCCCTCAAGCTTAGGCGCATTTTGGAGTGTGAACTTTGAGTTTAGTGCCTTAGTCAATTTTTATTCGTCTAACACAGGCTCAGGCGCATTTGATAGGTTGAACATCCAGGCGCACATGATAGGGGTGGCTTTTAGTTTTGTCACTTGGGCGCATATCAACATGCTTCCTTTCAATTTTGAAGTGGGGCGCACTTTGAGGTTCAAGCTTTCAATTCCAGCTCCAAGGGCGCATTCAAGGGGGTCTCCGTCCAATTTTCATCACTTAGAGAATTCTCCAACTTCTTTTTTGTCAAGGGCGCATATGAAGGGTTGACTTAGGCACATATGGCATGTGATACATCCATTTTCAATACCTTTACACACTTAAGCACATTTGACCCTTGGGGGTTCCAATTTAAATGTCTTTGAAGAATTTTCAACCTCCTAGGCGCATTTAGCTAGTAGAGCTTCCAACTTCCCAGACTTAGCCAATTTTCTGACTCTGTTCAGCTTCTCAAGGTGAATTTCGATGCTGGACTTGAAAATTTATCCATTTTAGCGAATTTTATGCTCACTGCCAGATTTAAGTTGATTTTTCCTCTGGTCAACCCTAATTCGCCTTGAGTTTCTATTTTTAGAAAGCTTTCTGAATTTCGACCGTTAACTAAATTTCGACCTTGGAAAGCCTGATTTCTGCCCTGCTCTGAATTTCGACTGACTTGTGCTGTTGACGCCCGATGCCTGTTTGTACCTGCTATTTTTAGCAACCTGCTAAAAATAGAAACTGCTCAGAAAGTCTTCAAATTTCATGTGTTGATTGCCCGATGCTTGGTGATCATAACTGGATGCTGTTTTTGCTTGACTGTCGTGTTCCGCCCTTGATTTTAGGAAACCCTAATTGACCTGCTAAAAATAGCAATTATCTGATTCTTCATTCCCTGCAACTCTGTTTGTCTCGAAATTTGCGCCAAAGACTCTTCATCACATGTTTGACTTGTTTCTGCTGAGAATTTGACGTCAACCTGCTATTTATAGCTGTTTACTACTTATAGTAAGTACTCGTTTCTGAGACTTCCCTATCTCCATTTGACTTGAAATTTGGACAGTGCGCCCGTTGTTGGTGAATTTTCATGTTTGTGCTGACGTCGAGATCAACTTTCTATTTATAGCCTGCGCTTAGAATACCTTACTAAAAATAGCAAGTTTTCCGATTGCCTTCAAATTTTGCCAGCAGACCTCCTGAAAGATGCTGATCGTAATGGATACTTCAGTTTTGGGCCTTTTGGTGTCTGACTCCTCATTTTTAGCTCTCAATCTTGAAACCCTAATTTGTGCATGCTCCTCAGATGAGCTCTGTTTGACCTCGTTCCAGTTGCATGATGATCAGTTTGCAGTTCTGAAGTGCTGAGCAGCTGCCCAAGTGATACCTGCTACAAATAGAAAGCGGCCGAAAAAGTGACCGACCGGCTGCTGGATGATCTTGCATGTCACATTGCTTGAAAAATCTCGAAAAACCCAGAAAAATCTTCAACATGCAAGCGCTGGCTAAAAATAGTAAGTTGCCAAAAAGTGATCAGTTCCATTTGCATGTTACACCATTGCGAAGCTCTTGGAAAACCTAGAAAGAATATGCCAACATGCGCTGAAAAAGTCTGCATGCAAACCCTAATATCGGCCTCCGAAGGTCGAGCGCTGAAAGTTGTCGTCCTGCTTTACATGTCATATCACTGCGAAGGTCTCGAAAAACCCAGAAAGAATCTCCGGACATGCATCAGAAAATGTAACATATAGACTCTGGAATTTGCTCTGGAAGCCAGACTGCTAAAAATAGCAAGTCGTCCGTTTTTGCTCAAAATTTGTCAGGAATGAACTTGAAGTGTTCAGAATGTAATAACATTGTCAGAAAGTGAAAATCTCGAGAAAAATCAACCCTAAACTGACACTTACTAAAAATAGAAAGTTGGTAGAACTTAGTGAAAATTTAGGGGTTACTTGCTGAAGGCGTGGTGATAGCATTGCTAGGCTCAGAAACTAACCAACCACCTCAATTTGACCCTGAAGCGACTTAAAGATGTGAAACCCTAATTTCAGTACTTGGTCGAATCTTTGCGTTCAAGCTTGCTGACGGGAGCGTCCCCCGGAAAGCAGATAGCGGAAAAGAAGCAGAACGAGAGAGAAAGACAAAAACCAAAGCCAAAAGAGCAGAATGGAGCAAAGATTTATGGGTCTCCATTTTGAATGGGGCGATGTGTGAAAAGGTCACAACATTACTGAAGAGTACCATCTAGAAAAGTCATACCTATCATTCTCCTGAATGACTTTTCCATCAATCAGCATCTGCAAAGGAGCATGCCTCAATGCCTCCAAACGCTGGATAACTTTGCTCTGATAAACAGAAGCATCACCCCAAACCTGATCAACTGCCTCCATACGTGCCATGATGCTGGAAGCTTGCTGGTAAGCATGAGCAAGGTCTTCCATAAACTTCTTTGTCTCAGAATGAACCCCTGTAACCCATTTGTCTGCCTTATGTGCCATCTTCCTTAACTCTTCCAAGCTGCTGACTGACTCTCTGGATAACTCAGCTAGAAACTCTATTGCCAGAATCTCTTGCCCACTAGGACGAGACAACTGTTGCATTTATCCTATCAAAGCCTTATGTTCTTTCTTCAATTTCTTATACTTTCCTTCCTTCTTGAACAATCTATCCTTGAGTGTGTGATAGGAGTTATCACATTCCTCTATAATCTGAGCACCTGTGGAATGTTCTAACTCCATTGTTGTGATCACATAGTTCTTTGGCACTGCTTTGTGTCGATCACAATCAACTTGTGGCACCGCTACATGAAGGGTGCAAGAGCCATCCTCATCAATTGATATCTTTGAAAATTTTCGTGCTCTCTTCTTTGGTGGAGGCGCATTGATCTTGTTCAAAAACTCTTTCATTTCAACTGTTGGATCAATCTCTTCACTGCGGCTCTTTCTCATCCTATCTCTAAGCCAATCAGGCACAACATGCTGAATAACAAAGGGCTGCTACTCTTGTGCCTCTACTTCACGGACTTGTTCAACTTCTCTATCATTCTGGCGAGGCTCATCGGCCTCAAGTGGCTAAGTATCTACTGAAACTATATCATCATCCTCCAAAGCCGTCTCCAACTCACGCTGAAACTGAATGTCAGTAGCAGTCCTCTCATCATCCTGTCAATCATCTCTTCTAGGCGCATTGACACTCTGGCCAATTGACTCCCTCCGTGGTGGCTGATTTTCTTCTTGTAACTCCTGCCTCTTATTCAATGCGTTTCTCTGATCAGCGAATAGTGAAATCTCCTGTATACTTGGAGAACGTGTCTCCAATGGCGTGGGCGATTCAACTGCAACTCTTGGAGGCTCTGGCTGAACAGGCTCCTGCCGAACTGCCTCCTTCCTTCGAGATTCTAGACCTCATGTAATTTGTTTCTTCCTGGAGGTGGTGGGTGTCCTGTGATCTCCCATCAAATTGTAAGTCAAAGAAATTGACCTACTCTTCAATCTGCTCACATGTCTCTCAACCCATGCTCTGGTAAATGTCAGGACCGGAATGCAAAGTGTGTCCAAATCTGCTATCTCAGGCTCTGACCAATCCGGGAGTGGAAGTGGCATGTCTCTTACTACCTCATAATCTGGATGGAGGACATTCATGTCCTCACTCACTTGGTCTGGTACCGAAATGACTTCACACTCCCTAATCATACTCAATGGCAACCTAGAGAACATCCTCTTTTTGACTTCAGCTTCGTCTAATGCACCAGCCCAATAATCTTCAATATTTGCCTTATGTTTGAATTCTTCCGACAGTATCCACCCGATGTTGCTATGTGGATCATAATGTTGTCTGCTAGTGTGATAGTAAAAGTGAAAGAACTGAAGCTCACTCTCAGCTTCTTTAGCTGCCTGCAATGAAGGACACACTTCATCTGAATTACCCATGACAATCGAGAACTCAACTCCAGCCTTCTTCTTTCTCTTCTGAATCTTATCATAGGAAACTAGTTGTCTAGATATCTCTAACATTAAAATTTTGTTGGTTGGGTGCTTAGGTAGCCTATATTGATATGAGGAAAAACCTTGCAGCCTAATGTAAGAAAACTTTGGAAATTGTATAAACCAGCACCCATACCTTTCAATCAATTCTTGAGCTTCCCTCGAGATTCTGTGATGCATATGCTCCTGAAGCAATCTCGTGATATGCATGGTGAAGGCATCATTGACGCGCTTGTAATAAGTAGTGCTTGTCAGGTGCAACTATGGACAAGCTTCATGGATTTTGAATTGATGGGAACCACAACCCACTGGTTCCTTGTATGAGATTCCTCTATATCTCGTCATACGAGCCAGCATGTAAATAAGGTAGGAGCCCATGTAAAAGGTCCTCGTTCTTCTCAAGCTCAGGAGCTACTCATGGAAATTGTCACTGATCATCGCAGCCCAGTCGACGTACTCCTTTCCTTCCAACACGAGGTTGATGTAATAGAACATCCACAGCTCAAAAATAAAAACTCGAGGGCAGCCTCCAACTCTACTGAGCATC